>JAAAKB020022784.1:0-14744 GCA_010014835.2 Apostichopus leukothele
GTTTCAGCAGCATATCGTGCACAGAAGTCTCAAAGCTTTATCTGATTTGTTTCAAATTACCAATATGATTTTAACCTTTGATTTAGACAGGCATAAGGAAGCTAGCATTCTGCTGTAGTCTCTACAAAGCATAAACTTGCTTCCTCCTATCCAAGTGTGCGAAAAGGCCCGTTATATCAAGTTAATGGTGCATACATTGAATGCTAAAGTTTAAGGACATTTAAACACCATTCATCAAAGTTCTCCCACTAAGCATACATATCAGAGTACCGTACTTGTTAAATGTATATAATAAAAAAAAAAGTTGAATGATAACATCTATAGATTGTTCAAAGTCCAGAAATAATTGGCAAGGTGTACACTGTACATTGCAAGATAGTTGAATGGTGAAGGATTAATGTAAATATATAGTTCAATTTTACTGTAAGCTATCTGTCCAATGAAGATATAAAGACTGTGAAACAGGATGTTGAATTTCCCGGTTATCGAATAATGTACACTTCACCGTTATTGTATGATCTCAGGGGTTGCATTTCTGTAAAACATAGCAATATCAAGTTACTGATGTAAGTTTTTCCAGTAACAATTACATTCATGAGATCATAGTTTCCAGAGAAGAAGGGAAAGAAAAGGGTAATTGAAGAAAAACATTTCAAACTGCAAAAAAAAACATGAAAATACATGTGCAATACCCAACGCGCAAACATGGCTTATTCAAAAGTCCTGAAAGGATTTCTAAATAATCTGTGGTAAACTTAACGTGTTATTACTGCAAAGGAAGAAGATTCGTTGCTTTCACTATTTAGTGTATTTCGTATCACAGGTATAGGCATAGACTTGCTAATAACATATCAAAATTGTGGGGTTTGGTGAAAAAAAATATATATTACCATTTTGTCCATAACTTAGGAGTGTTTGCCACAGCAGTAAGGTAATCACAGCAATGACCTGTTCTTTGTAAGTCATCTTTTTTTTTCTTCATACAATACATTTGCTAAACCTGAGAGGTAAAATTAAAATGAAGAGATATTATTTATTATAGACAATCATAAACCTCATTAAAACTGTTGTGCACATGTGACTATATATAGATGTTATCTACACTAAGTAGAACATTTCTGATGAATTGTATCAACTGCTAGACATTATTTATATCAGAATATCAGAATATCTCTTAAATTTTAAATTTGGCTTCAAGATTTTAAAACAAAGGTCGAAAATCAAAGAATTATCCACAAAGATTATGTCAACGCAGTTTCTCCTTGCGGACATGAAATGATATCACTGTGAGAAAAACTCTTTATAGACATGTGAATTGAATTTACATAAATATTTACATTTCATTTGGTCGTATTAGAGCTGTAACGCTAAAAGTCAAATTTAAAACTATAGTACTTACAAGAAGGTTAACATTAAGTTATGTATTGACCTTAACCTTGTTAAAAACTGCTTCATCTGAAAACTCAAATTTGGATTAGCGTGCATGTGTAAGCATACTGTAAATATTGTATCCCAATTTCTCATAAGGGAATATGAATGTTTCACATGGGAACATTCATTAACTGTCCCGAACACCTAATATCAAGCATTTCGGCCAACACTGTCCAAGCCCATCCAAAGTTTGAAAATCACCTCCGGCCGGTGACTGAACCACACACAATAGGCAGATTACTTACCTCTGCAAGAAACCAGTCAATATCATATAACATTCGTTCAAAAAGCTCTCGGTACAATGGGTATACACGTTAATGACCTTCTGCTCTCTTTCCCGGCACGTCTTTGTTTAAATTGTTACAACAAATGAGTGCATTTTATATGCAAAGTGTTTTTATGTTGTGTGGAGGCGTATCGGCAGTGTACGGTAGAGTAGAAAGGACACCACATTAACGACAACACACATTGTAAAACGAAACAAAATTGCCACTTTATTGAGATATACTGACGGCACAAAACGGTAAATATCTTAAAACGGTTTCCATAAAACTGGAAGGGCACTTTCGTTCCCAATATGCTCCTAGTTCCTCCACCCATATTTGTTATTGTTGTTTAACTAATATGCTATAGGGATTTTTTGAGGTAGGCCTAGCTAAGTTCATTAGTTTAGGCGTGATGGTTATTTTTGATCATTACCCCAAGTCATACCTTTCACGATAACTGCAATCTTGTGCTCACAAAACATGATAAAACATGACCCTTTCTAGGCCCTCAGCTACGACAATGTATGTAAAACTACGTATGCAGGACTATCCCCGCCTTCATTGTTCTTTTGGGAAAGATGTTCAGGATATATGCTAAAAATTCAGTCGGGGAAGAATTAAACCAATAGTTAATTGATATCCAATAGTTATCAAAAAATATCACATAAAAACAATCATGCCTCTGGTTTTATGCTTCCTGCAGCTTCATTCTTACATACATTTAAATACATTCAAATGGAAGTATTAATTCTTCAAGTACCTGACAATTTATATTATTGTTTTATAACAGGATTTTTTACGAGCATTTAAATTGAAAGCGACTACCAAGTTCATACTTAAATATTGCGAAAATCATACATCATAAGATGTCATTCAAAATAGGTACCACACGAACGTTTATTCCTATAACCAAATATGCCAGGGTGAAGAACGGTAGGGAATGTTAGAGGGTTGGTTGGAGGTAGATCAATTGTCTCTTTCATTTGATGTGAAATATATAATGACAGTGGCGTATACATATGTTCGAAATATATTTTTAGAGTATACTGTAAGGACAGATAATCGAAAATTGGTAGAGTAAAGCTATAACGTTTAAACCTCAATATGACTGTAGGTGTTACCTTAACACCAACTGAACAATGCGAACAATTGGTTCATTGGAGGGTGTATTGTCAGGTTCTGTCGGCACTTATAGCAAACATCAGTTGTTATCATATATATTACACAGCGTTTTATTTGAATTGGTGGATTACTAACTCCTACATTGTCTGAAATTTCCGCTGCCATCCATGTCCTTTTATAGTGACGTTATCAACGGTCACAGCTGGTTCCATGACCTCTGTCGATATCACACTGATTTTCGTCATCGACGATGTTACTTCAAAGAGGGCAGTTATTAAGTTTAACACTCTAATCATCAATTCGAGTCAACGTGTACACGCAACAACGTTGTATGTTACACCACTTTATGGACCAACATATCGCTTATGTTTATATAACACATAGCAATTATGTTCATGAAATTGTTTTGTCTAGGCAAAGATTGATTGATTTCACCCTCAAGTTAGATCACTTAAGAGCACACGAACCCATAAACAAGCAGACTACTACGATACCTATATACAGAATATAACTATATATGTCAAAATATAACAGTACCATCCACCATCATACAACAGTAACTAATATTGATTAAACTATGAATCACATCATAATAAATCAGAGATGACGACATTTTCAGTATTATATTGTGTTCTTTTTAGTGTGCTAAACATTTTGAACACTTTTTCTCTACTAAATACATAATAAAAGTATAATCAATTCGGTAAAACGGATACAAAAAATATTGTATTAATTAGTTTAGTTAAAACGTACTATAAAATTTGTGATTCAAGTTCAAGGAACAGAGTAAATGTCTAAAGATACATTGCCAAATGTTCTGTTTTGCGTAAAACCTTGTATATTGTGCTTTATTGGTTTGTTCTAGATACCTTGTGACAATGTATGATGTCAATTAGCAATTCCATTAATCAAAGTATCATTCTAGAAGTAGCAAATTACATGGTGTTTATTTCTGATTCAGCTTAAATACATCTTCTGTTGGCTGACATTGATCGCTTAGAAATGCTGAATAAATTCTTAATTATCATAGTATCTTGTATCGCGAAGACATGAATATTTTCAAATTTGTAGTATCTTGTAAATCAATCTGGAAAGAGCAGAATGGATGCTGTCGTCAGGGCAATTCAGCTGAAAATGTCATTGCACCTTTTTACTAAATAATCTAAACTATATAATTGTCTTGTTAGAAGATGATACCACTAAGTTTAATAATTCATTCATTTCATGTTTGCCGTGCTTAACAATTAGATGTTTTAATAATATTTTTCTTTCCAGAGATCTCACACTGGTTGCTTTCCGATATCGAGTTTACAGTAGACGGACAAACGTTACTGCTTTGACTGCTTTCGCTTCTTTTCTGCATAGAAAACATTTTTCTGAAGTCAGGATTTGCTACACAAAGTAACAAAAACATCAGAAAACCTTGCAAGGCAATGAATATGCAATACAGATAGTCAAAAATGAGAGTTGATTGGTCGACAGCTGCAAGAAATCCAAAAATCCACGAGAGGCCGAGAACAAACCAGAAGGAAACACCATGTCGAATTCTTGTGATGATTTCATTCCTCTTAGCATGTTCCTTAGCTTTACTGACCATCACTGGGCGACACAGGACTTTCCAGATGACCATCACAAATATTATTAAATTCAATACAAACATCGCACCGACCTCTGCGAGGAATCCGAAATAGAGGGCGTACCCAGGATGGATGAAACAGCTTTGGAAACAAAAGATGTGAAATTTATGCTTTTTTACATATTAAACACATATAACAAATCATGCAAGCCGTCCTGCGTTGCATTACTTTGGCATTTGGATTATTTTCGCCATTTTTGTACGGTATTCTGTAACGGTTTCTAAAACAAGTTTATGATCAATCTTCTTATATATGCTTTACTCAACATTACATACAAGCAATGCATTTTTTTAAGTTTTTTACAATTGATGCATATTACTACGTTACTATTTCGGAGCATCCAAACGCATAATGAACATACTTTGTAATGGTATCGTTTTTCAATCCTTAAACTATTGGTTGAATAACCTCAAGTTATTCTTTATGTGTTGTCTTAAATTGTTTGTATTGCTGTGCAATTGATTCTATGAATTGGCTCTATTAATTAACGAACTTGTAATCCTGTAAAGTATCACACTGAAACGAAAAAAACAAAAGCAAAATCATTTGGTACTGTTAATGAACTTGTAAATCAGCCTTCGTCCCGGTCAGATGTTTCCAGTCAGATGTGTTCTGGCAGGATTACAATACTGAAACAAGGTGTGTTATGCAATAAATGCAAAAAAATATATATATTTAATTCTTTGCAAAAGGTATGTTACTTACTAGTTAGCCGTTCCATAATCTGTGCTTCGGTCAAGGAAAGCTACCAGGATAACGCATGTAAAGGATGAACCTGTCCAAAATAAGAAACAAATAGCGGAGTGTGATTTCCGTATAGTTTATCTGTGTGATTGGAGATTATTGATCAAAATCTGAATCACGCATATTATATATGTATAACTGAAATGTACTCGCCAGCACAACATATATGAACACCCTTGACCATGGGACATGCTAACATATAGATTAAGCTAACATGACTACAGACCTTTTTTGGCGACAGCAATAATTACTTTCGGAGTACTACATTCCACGTACTCTGGATCCAATTCTATTTCTTTTGTTTTTGAGCGAAAATCATCAATTTTGTATCAACCTTAGTCTACTATGAGTAAAACTATTTTCCTGTTTTTTCGGGATAAACGTTTCTCATTAATCACTTAACCCTGTCGGGCGGTTTGTTGACCGTGCTAGGAAGAAATTACATGTTAAGGTCACGTACACGAATGTTTACGTTTAGATATATGTTTAGATATATATATAGATATATATGCATACATATATATATATATGTTTATATATATATATATATATATAATTATATATAACAACATGCATCATGTTGTTACTCAAGTGTCATGTCTGTAGTGTGCGGCCTGGTGAACCAGCTGCTCGTGATAGTGATATTATTCCTGACAGCTTACATCTTTTCGTGTAGTACATACAAACAACTATCATCGATTGTGAGTACATTGTTATAGTTCCATACGTGACAGTAACACAGACATTTACCATATGCAACTATGCACGAAATTGGTGTAAAGTAACGAATGCTCCCTTTCTTAGCTTTGAGAAACAAGTAATACATATTCAAAGCTTCTGCTGACATCCAAGCCAACGTAGCCAGACAGAAGAATTGAATGATTGCAGAGACCGCGGCACATTGCTGTTTCTTCCCTACAGCGAGAGGACCAACCAGGAATGCAATGTAGAAACCCAACAGAGATAAACAAAGGTTGATATGGATTTGAGTCGGTTGTTTCCATCTAAGTGATCTGAAATATTAATAGAAAGAGAGCAAACAATATTGTCAACAAGTTATTTTTTTCTTTCTTTTTTGGGCAAATTTTAATCGCGATGTGTTTAGTAAAATATCTTAGACAATTGTCAGGGAGACAGGACGATTGATCCTAGCTGGATTTTCTTTAAAGAAAACTGTGACTATTTGAATTACCGCTGTAACAACTGTTACTCAGAGCAAAATATCTGGACTTTGACACAATGACATTTTCACGTATCGACATGTATTGAAAGTCAATTCTTGTACAAACAAATCATTATGTAATTTATATCCATTTATTTATCTTTTATGGTTATGGTTATCTTCTGTATATACTAATTAAATAAATGTATTTTCTGAATATGAATGATGTTACTTACTTTATAGATAGAAAGGTTACGATGCAGACTATCAGGCACATTCCAGATATTATTGATCCAATTAATGTTATGTAGTAGAGAGCAATCTCTGGTTCTAGAGGACCGACTCTCTGTAAAAGAACGTAATCCAAATATAATGTAACTCACAAATTATTTATTACAGACGAGGAAGGTAAGTAAGGTGCAGTCTGATATATCTAGCGTATTCATCATTCTCCCATCACATTACACATGATTCACTTCTCTTGTGATGTTGTGGCTACCATTCATTTCTAATGTACTCAGTAGATTGCTGGAGATATCCTCTCTATAATGGTTAGTCTTTGTATTATTCACAGTAAGCGACATCTAGGCACCACAATTGAAACTAGTGCCAACCGATTCACAAAGTTGGGAATACATTCTCGTCCAAGCCTTCGAAATTAAATAAACACCCACCCACAAAGACATTATCACCCGATACACACAGATAACGTAACTATACTGTAAACCTTGAAAGTTTTGTACCATAATAAATACTGGATCGTGCTTATAAATGTGATAAATCGGTTTAAATGTACTAAAAGGTTTACAGTTGGAACTGAGGATATGTTTAGTTCCAACAAATGTATAAAACTGGATTTGTTGGGATAACATTTATCCTCAGTTCTTACTGTAATCCTAAGAGCACATGCAAACCGATTTATAGCACGATCCAGATTTTACTAATTCAAGATGTACGTACAAGTCATTGTTTCCAACATAAATAACTTCCAGCAAGGCATACGCCATACACAATGCTAAAAGAGCACCACAAATATCTCTTGGAAGAAATAAGATGATGAAACTTCGATAATATCGCGTAAACGTCTTTAATATGTCAAATAGTTACTAATAATACCTCACATATAGTATGGAGATTCGGTATTGATGATGAATAACAGCAAAGATGTAAAGACGAAAGAAGCTTCATACAAAGTTTATCATTTATAATATCAATATAATATAGAACCCTGTATTCGAAAGATTAGGATTCCTGTTGTCTAAGTTATACTGACGTTTTGCTATGATTATTTAAAAATTTCTTTACATTTTGTGACTTACAATTAACACTGCAAAACTCCCAGTGTGTTTGCATGAGCACACGGTAAGATCTGAATCGTCCTGTAACATATCGCAGCTTTTATCAGACCAAAATCCTTCATCCGTGTCTTCGTTGTACAACCAGACGACACAAGAGCTGTCTAGTGTTTCTTCTCTTTCGTCAAGATTCTGTAAAATATCGTGATTTAATGTTAGTTTAAGGTTAGTGGATTTTCTTTTATTCCAGGAAGGAAATACAATATATTAAAATGGTTCGCAAAAGAAAAACTGTAAAGAAAAATGCATATTATTATCATGAGGAACGTCAATCCCAATTGAAAAGTTTGGGGGGGGGGGTGACATAAATGACTGAACATGAAATGTGCGCAACGCCTTCACCAGGTGTGGTCAAAGGGCCATATAATGTCGAATGTTACATATTGGTGCTTTTTTGATACACCATGACGTTTTTTAGAATTGTTTAGAGGGTGGAGCCTTTCCTAAAAAAAACCATCATGGCACTATCTAAGCAAAGGGGCATCATCGGTTGGCGCGTAGTGCAGCAATAAAAATGTTGATAAATATGCCTTCTAGATAGAGCAAAATGGCACCTCCCAGGCTTTGTAAGTTGCATATATGTGCATAAGTTACATAACTGAGCGGGCCGTGTAGGGGACTGTGCCTCACTATTGTCGGTTAGGACATCGAGGCACTGATATAGGGCTAACAATGAAACTGATATTCCCTACATAAAAAATATAATAATAATGTATTTATGAGCCGTAGTTGCACATTAGACTATTACACTGTTCACACAGGTTAAATCGTATTAGTTTTCCACGTTTATTGTTATTCTAACAAAACTCGCTAAAACCAAAACAAATGCACGGTCATTGCAACCGCGATCGTGCATATACGTTATAAGCGGTTAACATAAACATTGTGTTCTTTATGAACGCCATTACTACTATACGTGCCTACAACATTGAGGTTGCACACTACTGACCAATGAAATCAGAAGAAACTATATGATGATATGATCATCTTGGTAAAACTAACTGTCCTCGTAAAGTAACTGTCCTCGTAGGCCTACTTTCATTTAAGGAAGCTGAAATATTTTCTGTCATTTTAAGAGAAATATTGTTTTATTTTTATTGAAACAAAGTCAACCAAATTATGGGTAGATGTCTTCCGAATATCTTCATTAGACAGGATGTTTTACCAACCAACGGACCTCTGAATATGTTTTTATTATGTGAACACTTCGAGTGCAAAGGGAAAAAAAACATACATAATGCATTAGTATATGAATTTAATTTGTAAACTGATATTTCCATGTATTATATTCAACAACTGCGGTCATAATAACATTCATTTTGCGTCCGACATGCCCTAAATAAAGGTTATTTCTTTCCTTAGGCGCACGAGAAACACCCATGTTCCAAAAGTAAACATATCAAGAACAAACTCGAGATAACATGTAAGGGTATCACAGAAAGCTCTTGATTAGTACCTCCATTATGAAAAATGTGGATATGATTGGATTGTCTACTGGAATATCAATAGCATCTCCATTATCTTCATCGTCATCTTTATCACCGGTCGCAATAATGGTTGATATTATTTGACTGACTATCCTCTCAGAGATCGAAGAGTTGCTGTATTTATCTCTATCATCATCATCATCTCCGTTCACGCTATTCCGCCTGGTCGGCTTCGATGGTGTAAATAGAGCATCGGAATTATATATAATGAAACTTATCGGAACTTTTCCATCTGCACCTATTGATAAAATGAATGAATTCTGCCTGCACTATAAAATATGATCAAAACTTATCCTATTTACTCGATTATTACATTAATTATATACATTAGGACTGGACTCAAAGTTTCTCGTGTTCAAATGTCATTGTAGTTCTATATACCATTTGTGAGATATAATACACGTAACACTATTCTGCTACACTATTCTGTGTTCCATTAGCAATGTTTCCTTCGATAAGAAAACGTTAGTGAAATATTTATACTGCATTGCTCTAGAGTCATTGTCTAACGGATAAAACAGTTTAAATTTCTTTAAATTTCAGGGAAACATACACGTATGTATAGGTAGGAAATTGTTATTTGTGTTAGTCAGAATAGGATTATCATAGTAAGTATTACCAACAAGTAACTTGAGGACCTCTGGTGGTACAGATATTGATGTGATCACTTGCTCTAGTGGTACGTTCCTGGCATCTCCGTATATCTTATTCGTTCCACCTCTAAGGCCTACGGTAAGGTTTCGCGTACTACTATCTTCGAGTACGTGAGCAAAATTTAGGCTGCCACCGACATTGCTCGGGTCAACATTTATCGAGACCACGCCGATGTCCTCATAAATCTGAGAAAAGTTGCCTTCGTTTTCTTTATAATTTCTGAGTTGTTTCTCCAAGGCTTCAACTATTCTACCACCTACGTCCATTACATTATCTCGAACATCGCCGTCTACTTCAATCAAATTATTGACTGCTCTTATCACTGATTCAGTAACCTGATTAAAAGAAAGTTACAATTTATATTATTTGAATACAATTACATGTCAAAAGTGCAATAACAGCTCTTATGTCTTGTTAGAATTAGCAAACATAAGCTCAGTTCTCTATAAACGTACATTAAAGTTAACACACACTTAACGTTTGGATAGTAAAAACACAGGATGTCTTGTTCTAACCTCGACTGAAGAGACACCTTCTCTCACAACTGATTCTAAAGCAGAAACTGTTATTTCGATCCTTGCAGGATCTTCGGCCAGAAACTCGCCATCACTAGTTGCCTCCTGCACAGCGTCTGCAAGCATTTTAACTTCCTCGTCTGTCATGTTGATCCCACCAGTGTCCTGAGAGTAAAGAATGTTTGGCAAATTATTAAGTGGTTGTTCCTTACCATACATCCCAAATTTGAGAGCAAAGCAATTATTGCCCTGAACACCTATGAATTATTCGTTTCAGGAAACGTGGAGTTTGGAGTGTATTTTATTACTTGTTAACGGTGAAACAACAGACACATATTGAATATCGATCACTCTTATTAATTATGTTGACGTTGACAACATTCCTTGCTTTAGAATTGTATCATAAACATATTTTAAAGACCTGATCATTTTACTTATACAGTGCCAACATAGCCTATATGTCCAGCAGGTCACTGACCAAAAAATGTTTAAGCCGTTGCTGACAGGAATTTTTCTACGAGGAAATATATAGTTAACTTAAAATAACTAACTCGTTGCGTTAATATGTTACTCTATATAATATTTACGTGAATGCAATGAGTTAAACAATGTACCTAAATAATTATATATGTTGAGACAACCTGAGTATCAACACCGAAATTACATCGTTCCCATGAAAGTGGACTTACATCAGCGATTCCTGATAATATCGTTTCGATTTCTTCAGCGGGTTTATCTGAGAATTATTTAGAATTACAAAAATCCTTTTAAATTACAGATATCGACAGGAATTGTGCAAATACGAAACAGTAATGAGTTAAATGGTAACATTGCTGAAGGATATTTAACTGTTCATTGTTTTCCGATTTCAAACACATACCCAACAAACTAGTCTACAATAAAGTTTAACATCGAAATAATCTGTTTCAGTTAGATGATGGAATAGGATGACATGATCTTGACCTCAATAAGTAATATTAATTATGAAAATGAAATGAACATTCTTGATACTTACCATTCTCACAGTAGACACCTACAAATAGTAGTGGACAGGTACATAGAAACAAGTTGATTGAGTCGATGCAAGTTCCTCCATTCATGCAGGGATCACTACAACACTCGTTTGTGTCTGTGAATAAAGATACGTGAACATGAGCCGAGGATTGTTACATTATCTGAAACGTAGAACTTAACTGAAATAAAGATATTTAATGAAGATTTGCCGACACTTACTATTCTCACAGAAATCACCTTCAAAACCAAGTGGACAGGTACATATTAAAAAATTGATTGAGTCGATGCAAGTTCCTCCATTCATGCAGGGATCACTATAACACTCGTTTGTGTCTGTGAATAAAACGTTTGTGAAAAGAAGCTGAGAAGTGTTAAATTATCTGGAACGGAGTAATGAACATTTTTAAAGGTATATAATAATCATCTGCCGACACTAACCGTTCTAACAGTCAACACCTTTAAAGCCCAGTGGACAGATACAAAAGAAAAGCATGTTGATTAAGATATACAAATTCCTCCATTCCTGCAGGAATCAGTTTAAAACTCATTTGTGACTATGGATATAAATTCGTGATAATGAGCTGATGGGTGTTACTTTTTTGTAAGCGGAGTCTTTAATTAAGGGTGAAACAACGATCAAAAGTGCGTTTATTGCATGATAATTTACGGAAGGAAGTATAACGCAAGCAATAAACAAGGCCACAAGACCAAGCTAAACATTTATAACAGGGGATAGGGTTGCTTTTTCAAGAAATAAAGGAAAACAACAAAGTTTGCCGATAAGAAAGATGATACCCAATTACAGTAGCAATTTGGGAAGGATTATCAGCCTATGATATCATACAAAAAGAGCTGCACACGCGCCTAGAAATCGACATGTTTCTCACGTGTATATTCATAACAGACAAGGAAAGGGTAGTATTTTAGGCACATGACAGTTAGGTCAGGGACATTGTATTCACCGTTACTTCAGGACCCGAAAGCAGAACTCAGAAATAATTGAAAAAACAATAACTAAGTAAGTTGTTCTGTATACAAATGAATAGGGTCTATTGCTGGGTGACGGGATATCTTTTTGCCACTTAACAAAGCATACTTTTGACATTTCATGTTTACCCAGCCTGAACGTCACATGCACACCAACAAACATCCGAACACACGCCACCGTTATTGCATTAGTTACGGTTAACATTCAAAACGAAACCCTGTGTTTGTAGGTTTATGAGAGCTGGGGTATCCGTAAGAGAACCTACGGTCAATATGCTTTCAGTGTTCAATAACAAAGCACCTAAAGGTTTATTTTACAAGAGGTAAATTTGGGAGAGTTACTGTGATGATAATGAAATGCTAATATACAACACAACACATATACCACTTCATTACAATTTACAAAAGAAATAGTTGAAACGGCTTTAGTACTAAATGCTTGCTATTAAAATATTCTTAAGTTCTATTCAAATAAAAGAAAAATATTCAAACAGAGTAAACCCAATGCAATGAGATTCTGGCAAGATATGCGGTCAGTAAAAATCTGCTTGCCGCAAAGCAAACTTATATGGCAAATAAACTTGTTAAAATACACCTTGATTTAATATGATGATGCAAAATACCTCCACAAGTTTTAACAGCCAAGTCTGGACTCCTCGGACCTTCTCCTCTCTCTCCTTCCCTTACTGTTGCTACACTGAATAAGTATGTTTCCTCTGGTGTGAGGGCGGTAAAGGTGAAATTCAGGGTCATACCAGAGGTAGACGTATCCTGTAACCAATGCTGTCCTGATTCCATCTTGTAGTAAGGTGTATACCCAATCACAGGAGGGTCCCCATTTTCAGTTTCTTCATCCCAGGCTGACCAGCTGATGGTGACTGTTGAATCAGTTATTAAATCTGCTTTTGGAGCAGATTGCAGTACAGGGAGATCTAGAAGCCCAAATGGGAAAGAAGATTTACAGATTATCTACTGGAAGAAATCATTGTTGACTATATGATGTTACGTCAGACGTTAGCATGATTTATTTCTATCAACAATGAACACTTTAATACAAATGAAGAATGAGTAATTGTCATCGTGGTTACAGGTGGTCATGGAGTACAGTACTGAAGTCAGCTGTATAGTAGAGGCCTAGTCGACATCTGGTGATAATACAGTTTATGTATATATAATCTAACTACTGTCTTGGATAATGTTGTTGAGAGCTTTAGAGATCTTAAGAGTCTGTAATTCATTTATAAAGCAGTGTACAAATAAGCGTAATTAATGGCTATTCATAGTTTGCAATCAGCTGTAATTTTTACTTATGAGATATTGTTGACATAGTATGACATGTGATCATGTGACTGTGCTTTGAACAATTTATAAAAAGAATATAGTTCAAGAAACATTGCCTTTGGAGATATGGTATATTAAAAGTTTGATTCTTACACAAGTTGACTTCACTAACATTCATCTGTACCAAAACAATGATGACATTGGTACTCACCAAACTACATGAAATAACTTACATCGATACATTGATATACCACCATCAACAGTGTAAAAATAAATCAAATATATAAATGTAACTAAAATAAATAAAGCAAGTGTGGTATCATGAGAGTACGTGTTACATTACATACTTTCAAACTTTCTTCTTTAGAATAAGAGGTATTGTCATATCATGGTTAGTGTATATTATAACCATCCGCCTTTGGATCATCTTTCTATAGTGTTTGTTAGTTCAATGTTAAAAGTTTGGAAACTGTGTTGAAGAGTGTTTCAAAGTAACAGAAAATTGACTTGCCGCGTTCCTGCTTAATACTTAGCAATTCTAAAGAGACCACGGTTGAACCCTAAAGTACAAATGTAACCTATGCAGTTATGCTACTCACCAAATACATCTATAGTTATGTTATATACTGCATATTTTTGGCCATCTTTCCTCAGCTGACAGTAAAGTGTCTGGCCATCTATGACATTATCTACCATGAATTCAGCAGTTCTTGTTGTTGCATTACCACTCAACGGCGCAGAAGAAATGCCATCGTCATCTAAATGCTCACGATGTCTTGACAGAATAAAATTTAAGTTATTAAAGTCTGTAGGACTTGGACCCTTAGCTGCTGTGCAAGTCACAGGAACTGTTACACCAGGATTCTTACGAGTATAGGCGGCATCTATTATACCTTAAATGAGGAAAGAATGAGAAACACTCATATTGTAGGCTGCATCTATGAGACCTTAAATGAGGAAAGGATGAGAAACACTCATAGTGTAGGCGGCATTTATGAGACCTTAATTTAGGAAATAATGAGAAACGCTCATAGTACAGGCAGCATCTATAAGACCTTAAATGAGGAAAAAATGAGAAACACTCATAGT
>JAAAKB020022895.1:0-14742 GCA_010014835.2 Apostichopus leukothele
ACTCCTTGACTAACTACGGTGTCTTCCATGGATGTGGTGGTTCTTTCGGGTATTGGGAACTGGGGGTTGTAGTATATTGCTATTACTGAATAGCGTCATCAATTAAGTAAATATAACGACTTTCACAATGGCGTTGCTGTCTTCACTCGAGTATATAACAGGGGTCAAATGGTTCTGTTCAAAGAGCTAGAAAAAAGTCTAGTTCTTTGGTTCGGCTCTTTCATTGGTTTTGAAATGCTTAACTTCGCTCGCCATGTGTGCATGGCAATGCAATACTGATCAGACGGCTCTGAGTGATATCAGTGTACTGCCCTTAATTTGGCAAGCTAGCGTCAACTTGAATGGTCACTAATTTTCTAAAGGTTTTCAACAATCATTTCAAAACAAGCCTCAAAGCAGACTCCCACTGCTAGCTAACATCTTATCTATACCTAGCAGGGAGGCCATGCTCGGCATCCAGGAAGTCGGAAAATTTCTTGCTGACTAAACATTTCCCTATACTGATGATCTTGAAATTATAATATAATTTTAGTGCACGTTGGTCAAAATGTAGGTGCTGCACATGTAACGCAATAATCACATATGTTTAAGTTCGTCATTATCAGATCCAAATGTCCTCTAAAATTGCTAAACAGTTAAAGTTTATATTACAGCAGGTTCTGACTATTCTAGACATCCAGACGGTCGGTGCCTCTACCAATAACTTTCCTCACCGTAGAGTTAAGTCAATGACTCGAATCGCTACATTACTTCCATACAGGTTAAAAGATATTCCAAACTTTTTCGAGTCAAGTTATGAGTCGACTCATAACGTCTCATTGCGGCATTGCGAAGCAAGCTGTTTTGAGGGTGGACCACAGTGAAACGCTCGTTCAAAACCGACGCTAAATGTTTTGAGACTGCGCGCCATAATTCACGTGAAATGGTAGTAAAGGCGCTATTTCAAAACTTGTCAGAGCACTTTTGTTTTGGAAATATTCTTTCTGCCAGGGTGTGTGGTGGGGGATCGTGTAGGGAGGGCGTGGGTGTGGGTGTGGGAATGAAACACCTCATTTTGTTTTACTGGTAGCGTCATTCAATGTCTAATTTATCATTAATATTTGTTTTTTAGGCCATTTTGATGTGAAACTCTTAGCTTTTGACTTAAGTGAAACTTCTAAATCGCTACGTTTTTAGTCTGCATTGTTACAAATTAGTAAATGTCTTCCTTATTTAATACAACACTAACCATCTCATGATAAATCGATACAGGGAGGAAATGCTGTACAAATCTTACAACCGTATAGCATATAATATGTAAGTCTACGGCTCTGGCGTGTCTGATTGACCGACGGGGGTGGCGCTTTATATATATATCACTTTAAGATTTCGTCAGTTAAGTTTGTCCCAAGAAATGATTCATTAAGTTTGCATGAAAATGTCAATATTTCAACATTTAGCAGCAAAGTTATGAATTGCAGCAAACTTTGCATCTTAACTTTACACATAGATAAAGTTTAGGAACTGTTTATGTCGTTACGATTGCTCCGAAGCTTTGTATAAGAGAACAGTATATAAGAAGGAATTACTAGCATGGCTGGCCATGCACCTCTTCAACAACACAGCTGATCATATTTTTTGCGATGTAGGCCTATATTCGATTAGATCGTCTAGGCAAGGCTCATTAGTATGCATGATATGAACTTAAATGTCTGGGAGACAAATAATGAAAACAGCTTAATAATCATCAGTAGCAAGCAATATTAATACAAAGGCAGTTAAAGAAATAAGAAATGATAACAAAACGAATAAGCTGCTCACTTTATTTAATATTTCATTTTACATATAATTGGTAATCAAAATAATATATTGTATTGAAAAGAAAGGATATACGAAGAAATTGTTTTTTCGTAATCGAAATTTACAATTATCGAAAATCATCTACCGCGAAAAGGAAAAAGAATAAGAAAACTAAAACGGAACCGAAAACGAAAAACGCAACGCTTGACTGTACAGAATATTTCTGGTACAGTGACGTGGATTGCAACTGCTTGGTAAGAGGGAGTTGAGCTTGTTCGTGGGTTTATTGAACAAGTCTGTTTTGAGTGAACCATTTTGGAGGGTCACAGTGGTGTCCAGGAAGTGAACGTCATGTCCAGAAAAATCTGCAGTAAATTTGATATAGTGATGAAACGAGTTTATGTCATCAATGAAGAGTTTTAGATTTGCCTCGCCATGGGTCCATGTCATGAAGAATTCGTCAATAAAAGTAACCACGTGTGTGGTTTCAAGTTTTGTCGAGATAGAAATTCTTCCTCGAAGTTTCCCATAAAGATGTTGGCAAAAGACGGTGCCATTTTGGTACCCACTGCGGTGCCATGAATTTGGAGGTAGTGTTTGTTGCCAAATACCAGATTATTGCTGGACACGATTAGTTGCATCAATTCGGCCAATTCTTCCTTCGTGGGGGTTTTGCAAAGTTTCGGTTTAAATGCTTTTGTGCAGGCCGAAATGCCCTCTTCGTTAAAGATATTTGTGTATAACGAAGACCCATCCAAGGTAACTAACAGAGTAGAAGGGGGGAGATTTTTTTATTTCCCCAATGGTCCAGATGAAATCCTGTAGTGTCCTGCACATAGGACGGTAGGGCCAAAACAAGAGGTTGGATGAGAAGATCCACGAATTTGGAATTGTTTTCAGTCGCTGTTCCATTACCAGATATTATAGGCCTCCCGGGATTGCCTTATTTGTGAATTTTGGGGCAGAAAATAAAAGCGACTAGGTTTTGGGTCGTTTTCAAGGAGGTCAATGGAACCGTTAGAGACTATCTTTTGGATGACTCTTTTCACATTTTGTGTGATTTCTTGAGTAGGATCAGAATCCAGGAGTTTGTAGTGTTGAGGGTTGCCGAGTAGTCTATTGGCTTCCTCTCTGTAGAATTATTTGCCTATAGCGATAATTGCAGAACCCTTGTCGGCTGGCTTGTTGACAATGTCATCGCGCTTCCGGAGTTCAATGATAGCCTGTCTCTCAGTTTGCTGAGATTGTCGCGGAAGTCTGGGGCAGAGGTCTGTGTTTTTATATCCTCTTCAATTGCCGAAATAAAAGAGGCGCACAATGGGCCATGGGCGGATTCCACGAGCTTTTTGGCTTAAAATTGGAATGCAAGTCGTTGGTTTGTTGCGTGGTGTTATTGCCATTTTCGTCGGCAAAAAATTCACGGAGACGTAAGCGTCAATAAAACATATTTAGGTCAAGAGAAAGTTTCTTAGCGTTAACTTGCGTTAAAAATTAACTAACTAAATTAATTAATTAGCGTTGAAAATTAAACCTTTGGAGAGTAGGTATGTTTCTCCAACCGAAAGTTGGCACTCAATGGTAACAACTGCACTTTTGGTGGTGTTGCATGCGGTGTGTATCTATTTGCGACGGTGTCTGCGAGACCTGGTTCTTTTTTATTTTTCAAGTTAGGTTTCACCAGAAGACTTAACCACCTCTTTTTTGGGCGACATTATCCCTCTTCTATTTGTGAAATTGTCTTGAAGCTAGGGTATGTGAGAGTATCAAGCATATTTTGGAGATGGAGTCAAGCTTGCTTTCGAACTCGTTCTTTGGGAGTTCTTGTTGCAGTTTTCTGGTTTTGGAATCAATTTGCTGGCTAAGTTCGTGAATGGTTTTTCGACAAATACTTAGATGCACAGCCATAAATTCAAGCGAAGCATTCTTAAGGATGCCTTTCCAATTGGCAAAGCTGTCGCTATCAGAAAGTGGTAAACCAGCATGGACCGACTTAAAAGGCAAGAACTTTGATTGCCTAGCTTAGTTATTGTTAAATACTTTGGCGACAAAGAAATTGTAGAATGTCACCTACAATATTAGTGACTTATCACATTAGGCTTAGAAAGATCACCTTAAAGTGTCGATATTATTTTGTATGTAAGGCATGGTATACAATGCAATTGTGACCATCTTAAAAGTTGTTTTTGGACCCCTGGTTATAAACATCAGTATATAGGTTATGAAGGCCCGTACTGAGGATGTACAAGATCGTAGCCTGGTGGAAGGCAACTCGTGTGTCAATGTTCTTTCTTTGGCAGAATCAACTGGGCATGATGGCAGGTTTCTCTAACCATGTTACTTGCTCACAGTTGGGTCCTGCAATCCCGTCTGCCAAGTAAAATTACCCGTGATGTGCGCTTCATACAGTGGCACTTTTGCACCTCCAATCTGATTACCCATACCTTTTGTTTGTCATCCACTTGCACCCCTCTCACCCCGGCCCAACTTTCGGGTGCCGCCACTGTTTTCTTTACATTGTCCCGTTTCCTACCTTCATGTAGTCTTTCAACTGATCTGCGACTCTACAGTGCTTTACTCTGGCTTTAGGTTTACTGAATAGTCTTTACATTACAATGTTCCTGATAGACAAACAAGTTATAGTAGTGAGTGATTACCTTTCAAGACACCGTATAGAATAGTCTGAATAACGTTATCGTCAGTTGAAGTACCGAGGTACTCGTCAAATATCTTTGTTAAATAAACAGATAAAGTAGGCAAACATGCACAAATGACACAGCAGGAATATTCACTTGAAATTGAACTTCGAACACACTATTTAGATCAAAGGTTTTTGAATAATATACATACATTGGATCAAAACAGAAGTAGACGTATACCTCTCTTGCTCGAATTTTACATTTCGGTTTAAATAAACAGGGCACAGTCAACATCCACATGGTGGCAACTCTTGGAGGCTGATTCCATGGCTCGATATATCCTATTTTACAGTAATTACTTGTTAGGTCTGATAAACGCAAAATGTTGACTAAATAGTAGAGGGAGATTCATGATAATTATCAGTAATAACCTACCAAGTCTATCATTCAGTAAATAGTGTGGTGATATATGTTAACGCAGCTATTTCAGTAGTGGTACTCGAATAATGCAAGCCTGGTGCTTTCATCAGCCATGTAGTAAGTCTATCCTGTTTAACTAATGTTATCAAATATCAAAACCTATGTTTCTAGCTCAAATGGTTACCCGGGTTCAAGTAGATCCAAGGCAGTTCTCTCACTGAGACTGAGACTTCTTCATTTACTATCAGCAATTATAATGTTATAAAAATAAGAAAACGGCTGTTACAAAGGTAACCTTATTGCATCATATCTACATTTCTATTACCTTTAAAAAAGCTATTTATTCTGATGATAAGCTAACATTGATGGCTTAGTTCGCCAGCCCCCTTCCCACGTATGTCTGTTGTGTTACAATTATTATATCAATATCATTCATTAGTTGGAGATTAGTTTTTCATCTGGGATAATTACCTTGATATAATTGCTTACGTTTTTCTCTCCTCATTTAACATTTGTACAATAGTAAATGAGTATTACTTGTACAAAATATTTATTGGTTGTAGTAGCAACTGATTAACTTTGTCATATTATGCTCTTCATGCAAAGTAATTTCACCATAGGCTCTCTCATCTCTCTCATATATAACATTCGCACAAAACAATAAGAAACACCATACTAAAAGTTTCTTTCAAATACCACGTAGGCTATACCGTCATAATTGTAGGTATGTGAGTAAGGGTTGGAGAGTGGGGGGGGGGGTGAGTTTACGTGGAGCAAAATGACGCACAAAAGTTCGTAATAGACTGATACTATCTATATGTGAATAGCAATGACGGCCATCAGAAAACGCCACCCCAAAGGGTACTAACATTGGCGATCCCACTACGTTCTGTTCCTTCTCCTTGTCCGTTCCCCCCCCCCCCCTTTTTCGTGTGGAAGTAATATATACGTGGAGCGTGGTGGTGAAATGGAACGACAATAAACTTGCGATATAAGATTGATTGCCACCTAAAGATTCGATTTCTGGCCGCATCTTTACGTTTTGGCCTTGGCAAGGCCTTTAGACTTCATTCCCTGTCTTCACCCTTGCGAGGTAATTTGTAATTATAGCTGCGTGCACCGGTTTGGGCTGCACCCTATTGGGACACGTATATGATCATGGCGCATAGTAATGGGACTGTTTGGACTGTCGATCCACACTCGGATGTGTGGTTGTGACAAATACAAGACTATAAGCATTTTTTAACTGTAATTTTAAAGCAAATTGTCCAGCATTAGCACGGTCATTTCCTTAGTCCTGAGTTTCTTTGGCATCTTGAACTGAACTTCGGAAGCCGTAGTATTCGCAAGCACAAAGCTTTTCAACTTCCCAAAGGTATTGGATTTGACCAAGTATACTTTGCAAGGTGATATTTGGTTGGTATCTCTGAAGGTTCTGAAAAACTCATGACGGTTGTAAATGTTCTCGTCAATTTGCTGCGGAGAGCAAGGAATATAATAAATTCAAAATATATTTAAGCAAAAAAGTACCACCCTGTTGTGTATAAACCATATATGGTGACATGGAATTAATATCTACAGGTTATGTAAAAAATCAATCAAATGTGTTGGAGTGACCCTTTAAACCCAAAGTTTACTACAGGTTGTGACTTTACATCAGTCTGACGAGGCATTGTATTATTCATACATGGTTGGACGCCCTCGATATTGCTATATAAGAGTAAAAGCCATCAGTCTACTCTTAAAACGTGAATTATTACCGATTGAAATCAGTCCATCTGTGTCTCACAAATATAATGTAATCCTGTACTATCTACTTGGTAAATCTTTGAAAGTTTTGCCTAATTTCATCTTTCATGGATCGAGTCAAATGAAATAAAGTAACAGGCAACAATTCAGATGCGTACAACTAAATGTGCCCATTCAAAGTAACATCTTCGAGGACTATCGGCATTCCATGTGTATTCCCTCTCCCCCTCTCCATCCCGCTCCCTCTTCGACCAAAGTAAAGCACTCACCTCACTAAGCTTATCTGTATCAATGTTTCGCACTGACGTATCTTCGTCGTTCCCTTCCATCTCCAGGAAAAACACGTAATGGGCTCCTTTACTCTTGTCTGGGGGACGAAAATCGAACGTGGTTAAGGGTAGTTAGGGTATGTTGCATTATCTCATAATGCACATTATTGTCTTTATGGAGAGTGGATTGCGATAACCAAAGCAAGGTTATCAATGTACAAAGTCAGCACCATGACAGACACATTATTATGGGTAGAAGCTATCTCTTTGGTGCAGATAACTATCAGATTTATTAATGAAGTTGGGAAGTCTAATTTGCTTTAATGCACGGTCGTCGGCCTTCAGGTTGCACAAACGGTCTCCCCATCCCGATAATATAAATGGTTGATATGGTGCTACCGACTAAGATCTAGATAAGCTAGTCGGTTTAGTGTTGGGTTAATAACATGTCAACTTTACCGTCTGTATTTGCTCGTGCTGCCGATACCATGGTGCTCTCAGTTACAGAATAGTGCTTCAAGGTAACTCCCTGCCAATTTCCCAGGGCAGCAGTCAAAGATCCCGTGATAACAACTTGATCAACCTTCTCACCGAATAAATTCAACAAAGTCGCTGTCCTGTGAAAACAATAACATATGATTAACATATAACCAACTAACATGAAATATGATTAACATCTTGAGTAGCATGAACTATTAGTCATAGATAAGTCAATAAGTGCTTTGAAAATAATTGATGAATTAATTCATCAAATTCATGTTGGCTCATGACACAGTATATTGGCATAGACACGGACTGATAAATTGAAAATCAATCGGTTACAGAGTTATTGATAAGGTAACCCGAGTGAAGCATGCCAGACTAGTACAGATCCATGCTCATTATTACTCTTCAAGTCTTCACCCATTATATCTGGCATTGTGCGCACCCCCTCCACCTTCTCTATCAAATGACCGAATGACTTCGTGGAACTATTCATAAATGTTTCCCTATGTAATTCCTTACTGTAATGGTGATTTTGTAAACATTATTTCATTATACCTGTAAAGGAACTTTACTTTGGGACAGTTTTGGTAAAATCCTGTAACCTGTATGACGTCACCAAACCTGTAGCGGTAAAGACCCCACAGCTGTGAGATGACCAGTTCGTACTTCTTCCCGATTTCAACTTCATCAATTAAGAAGGTCTTTGGATTATCTTCGTACCTTTGGTGAAAAATCGATACGAATAATGTCAAGAAATTGATTGCTGACAAGCTCCCGTATTGCAGAAAGAGAGCGGCTTGAAGAGCAACAGTTCCTCAATGACAACATAAAATAGTTCCGGGGTTAAGCAATAACGTATTTTTTGCATAAAGTAAACTTTCTAATGAAGTATCAACACCAAACTCCGATAGACACGTCTTTGAAAACATGCAATAAACTGAACAGCGATGGTATTTCAATCACTCATTAAAACCCTGATCATGAGTTTAATCACAAACATCTGCTTCATTATGTCAATTACAAAAAAAAATTGGGTCTCTTGAATAGTTTGTTACAACAAATGTGAATAACATCCTAACTTATATAGGCTGAGCTCATTATATTGTTGTGGTTATGGTTTGTTATTGTCATTAGATTATTGCGGTTGTGATTTGTTATTGGCAATGAGTTTGTTAAAAGTCAGTTATAAATGTCAGAATGCTTACAGTTGCTTAAACGTTTTTAAAAGAAATTTCTTCGAGATTATGATTCTTCAAAAGTTTGACAGACATATACGTAGGAGTGTTGAATTGGACAATTTGAGACTGGCAGGATCACACGTGTAGGACTTGTGCATGAATGATCAATATGCTGTTTGGATTTGCACCGTATTAGAGTGATGACCTGTAATGACCAGATTTTTGAAAGAGGAGAACAACTCCATGAGATACGTCGGGAGCATTGCACTCAGGCTGTTCATTAATGACTTGATTCAAGAGAGGAATAAATCTGATGCAAAAACAATTTACACTTACACATCACCCTCGTTGATGAATTCGAAAATGACTTCTCTTATATTCAAAACAAATTCTTCGTATCCTTCCTTGATAGGATTCAAATTGAATCCAATGAGGGCCTCTGACGATCCGTACAACATTGAATAAACCCGAATGCCTGAAAAATTGAATTTTTGTTATTGTAAACTATCATCATGCAGTGTGCAATCTATTTTTGGTAATAGAAATGATGGATCGTGTCGCCCATGGAGTGGGGCACCAGAAGTGTCAACCAAAGGGGTAACCGTAAGCAACTGCGAACGCACATGGACGAGATTACCCCAGATAGGTAAAACTGTTTCTAAGTTTGTAAAAACCATTTCTAGTTGGTGAGCATATTCGTCCATTTACTTGAATGCAAACTTCCATTTTAGTGTGTAATCTAATCAAGTTTTTTTTCTTACTTTTCTTTGCAATACTCTTTTATTTTTCCAAGGTCGAACCTCCTCGACGATTTTGTTACAATCAGGAGTTTTCTACTTCAGATTGGTACATACTTAGTACATTTTATCACGGTTGTCAAATTGTACATGTCCTTGACTCCTGATGAATATCTGACTGTATCGTGATTTCGGAAAATTATGCATAGTTTGCTTCCAAAATTATGGTAGTCAATTGACCCCCTAGCAATCCATCAACCACCTAGAATCTTTCAATTTACATTAATTTTATTCCGTAATTTATTGCGCGAAAGACAAAACCCTGTTAATTTCGTAATCACACGAAAAGTTACCGAATATGCCTTGAACTTTAATGACGCATGAACATGACGGAAGTCAGCTTTGTCAGTTTCAAGTTGGATTTAATTTATAAGCGGTAGTAATTTAGCAAGATAGTAATCACCTTTAGCAACAGTCTGCATAAGTGTTTCTCTTAATCCGATGTTATCAATTGCAGTAATACTCTGCATAGTAGGCCAGAGTCTTCGCATGATTCCCTCTTGACCTCTTTCACATTCTCGTCTGACCTCCGCTGCTCTCTCAGCGTCTCCCTCTCCCATTGCCTTTGTCAATTCTTCTCTGATTGACGCAGGAAGAGTCAACGTGGCATTTATAGTGCCGTTGGCAATATCCTCTACCATTTCTGGCCAATGCTGTTCCAAGTACTTGAACCCATCTACTATGATACTAGTAAAAATAGCGAAGGTTGACCCAAGCTCTCTCTCCCGAAGAGCAAACAAGAAATGAACATAAAAGGCATCCTGGATATTCTCAATTAAGAATCCGTCCGGTGGTGTGGAAAATGATATTAACTGAGATTTGATCCCTCGGTCAACTGCTGCTCCAGCTGCTATTGTGATACCAGCCTCGCTTTCCCTGATTTTTGAGTTGCAGTGAATCCTGAAGTCCTTATGCAGTGGTTGAAAGTTTGAGAAAAACTCAGATTGGACTCGTAGTGTGATACCAAGAACATAGAACATTTGATTAATGTCTTGCGGAATATGCTTCCCTAATCCCGTGGTACCACTCGTCAGTACCAATCGTGTAACTGGCTCAACCGTCATTACGTTCTTCTCACCCTTCTCTACCCTCTGAATGAACGGCTTGTAGTGGTCATATTGCGTCAGTGGGTGTTTTGACTGGAAATCTTTCAAGCTGTGAATGTCTTTCAAGTTAAACTTTCGTCCGTAATCTGTATTTTTGTTTTTCGACATTATCAGTTGAAGTCTGTCTTCTTGTGTGCTTCGAGAATCCACGCAGCCCCGACGTAACTCAACGAGTCCTCTGTTTCCAATGTAGATTAAGTAGTATTTGAACATAAAACATGCGAGCGCTGAGAAGAGGGTGTGATACTTGGAAACACGACGAGTTGATATAAAGAGATAAATAACTCCCAGGAGAAAACTCGCAATGATCAAAACCCCTGTAATGATAAAATTTTAAGATTCATCTTCACTCTCAACGAGGAGGGAGAAAATAAAATTCTTGAGCAGTACTTTTACACAAATTACATTTCAGCTTGGTCTGAGATTGGAAAATTTACGTCAAGAATGGATCAGGAAAATAGTTTATTTTTACCATTTAGTATTTGCATGTTCGACGTTTAGGCACCAGGGTTGTATTACTCGATCACAACTGCACTATTCGACCATTGTTCTGTAAACTCGGAGTCGGGTTGGTTTGGATTGGATTCAGAGTTCCTTAAACCTCCAGCCGAGGTATATTTTGGATTGATATATCCCAAACATTCAAAACACAAAGTTGCTATGAACTGTCGATATTAATAACCAACCACAGCTATCTAAAGCGATTATGAACTATTATTCCACTACTATTCTATCTGTCATAGTCATATTCAAGTGTAGGCCAATGCCTAATTTTCCATATTTGATGTTGTTCCTGAGAGTATAAATTTTACACAAACATTGAATGGGTGTGTAAGTGAAATACTCATCAGTACTTTGTGCACAAAGTGACAACAAATATAAATACATGAATATTAACATGAACAAATGCATGAATATTAACAAAACACACTAATGATATATACATAAAAGATGAACTGTGTAGTGTAGAGCTGGTGAAATGATATCAATAATAATGAGCAGTAACCGTGTTTGAAATAATGATTAAGCAACATACTACAATTTCTTTAAGCTACACTACATATAGAAACCAACAACAACAATGACCAGCTATCCTGCAATTATTATATCATGTTTATTTTTTATGGCATACGCATGTAAGAGATTCCTGAAGAAGATACCTGTATTATACCGGCCACCGTAAATATGTTTGCTTTATGTTCCTTACGCATAGTCGATCAGTGTAAACTGTAATACCTATCGAAAGCTCAGCCCAACGGGACTGTCCTTACGTGTCTATCTACAATCGAATCATATAGTACTTTTAGTTATGGCAATGTTTACATGGATCGAAGTTCTTGAGATACTGCATAACATACTGATCATGCTAATAGATGTTATAGGTTATAGCTTACTAGGCTAGAATCGTAGGAATTGTAATCGAAATCTACTACGACTAAGACGTGAAATGGGCGTACCAGGTTCGCAACTATTGGCGGAGCATTTCAAGTCTCGGTTGTAGGTTGTAGGTAGGTGTATGTATCACATTGTGTTCTCAAGTCCCTTTGAGTCAGAAACCTTTTTGCATGGATACTTAGATTGATATGCTATGCTTACCTATGATGAATACAGCAATGATCCCCGTCGTCGTCCATTCTAGAGCAAGACATTGAACAGCTGCTCTGGATAATAAGAAAGATATCAGAAAGCAAATAACTCCTGCGGCCGTATACTTTCGATCCATCTTGATGAAACTTGATTATGTACTATATGCCCCGTCTTCTGAGAGTCACGTGTATATATCTACAACATCAGATTAACCTTTAACCAAACGTGCATAGCAAAGGTTTGTGTCATTATTGAAAGCCTGATAAGTGAAGTCAATAATAATCCATTATACATATCCGCCAGATATAGCAAACACAACATCTACAACACCCCTCGAAAAGTGCATGCATGAAGAGAAAGTAGGCTACACCATAAATCAATATTTTTGTACACATTTTGTGGAAGCCTTTTCTTTCTTTTTCAGTTCTGGATTTCATATTTGTGGTGTAGATTTTATGATTATTATCATTTCTTCATTGATTTTGCCCATGTTGTTGCGACCCAATGAGTCTTCCATAGAATATTACAGAGATAAGAGAGACAATGTGACCTGGGTGAAGTTTCAAAGGTCGTCCATAAAGACGTGTATAAATAGAATATTAAGGGAGTGTTAGCTCAATGGTTAACGCCGATGCCTTTCAATCATAAGGTCCCGAGTTCGAGTCACTCCAAGATTAATGTGTGTCGTACAGTTACAGAGTTGTTGACAATTCATAATCATGGACGTTAAATATGAATCTAAGAGACTGACTTCAGTCAGCTTGCGCCTTTGATAAGCAAATGATGGCTTTTTTGCGAGTTCCTGCTTGCAGGAGGATCTAAATTACTTACTGGTCTTGGTGAACTCAAATCTTACCAGAAAGACATCTTGTTGAAGTGCTCTGTGAATATAGTTAGATTTGGACTAAGGGTCTCGGACTGTTCTCTTGCCCACAATAGCACTTCTGGAACCTATTATAAAATAATGAAAGAGAAATAAAGGTTTTGTCTGGACATTACTCATCTTAAAAAAAAAATAAAAAAAAATACGACAAGCATATTATTTATCATGATGATTTCCAGAGCAACTTTTTTCTTGCCATCCAGAATTCTTGAACATTATAATAGAAATGTTTGAAATCTTGAGAAATTTTCAAAAGCTAACCTACCACTTGTTAACATTCTGATGATGTACTTTAGTTTAGCTGCTTTCATACAAGTCAATTGCAAACCTAGCACAGGGCTTACTCTGCACACAAACTAACGACTTACTGCAATAAAGTGGACATGTAGAGGGCATATAATTATAAAAGAAAATTGGCCTCAAAAACTGGCTACTTTTTTATTTTCACAATGAAGGTATGGGGTTTTTGGTTTTTTTAACTCTTTTATTACCCCAAAGGCAAGATGATACACGAGAGTAGTATTAAAACGAATGATCGCGTGACGACAACTTCAAATCATGATTCTGGAAAACTTTCCCAGGGTATAACTTCAATATTGACTTTTTTCCTTGTTCAACCCTGGATATGATGAATGTTATTTTTTTAAATGGATCAAGTCACAATTAACAACTAGCTCATTATCCAGATGGATAATTACTCAAACAGACGTGACACATTTGCCTGTTCGTTAACTCATGTGATTCTGTTTTCATAGAATCAAAATATATCATGTTTAATAGTTTGCATTGCTTGATATTACTGGTACTTCATGCATCTTATGTCGAACAAGTTCTTTCACTTTCGCTTGTTTTCAAGTAAACAGTTGAACCTGTTTCCAGTTTATACATTTTTAATCCAGGATATTCAGGCAAGGTTGTTCAAGTCTTTTGGCACTTTGTACCATACATCCAACAATTGTGGCTAGAATAGATATTAACACAGAAAATATACTTATTCAAGAGGTATGTGTGATGAGGTATAAGACAGTGCTTATGATGGTGTCAAATATACCACAAGAGGTATGTATGAGGTGAGGTTCACACAACACACATGTGAGGTGTATGTAATGAGGAACCAAACCACACAGGATATATGTAATGAGGAACCAAACCTCACACAAGAGGTATGTATATGTATTGAGGAACCAAACCTCACACATGAGGTATGTACATGTAATGAGGAACCAAACCTCACACAAGAGGTATGTATATGTAATGAGGAACCAAACCTCACACA
The DNA here is from genome assembly GCA_010014835.2 of Apostichopus leukothele. Lineage (NCBI taxonomy): Eukaryota > Metazoa > Echinodermata > Holothuroidea > Aspidochirotida > Stichopodidae > Apostichopus > Apostichopus leukothele. Next base: position 14,167 of record JAAAKB020022895.1, read on the forward strand.
ATATATATGTAATGAGGTACCAAACATGACACACAATAATGTATATGTAATGAGGAACCAAACCTCACACAGTATATATGTAATGAGGTACCAAACATGGCACACAAAGAGGTATATGTAATGAGGTAACCAACATGACATGTATGGTAGCTACATTTCTGGTACTTTAAAACACTCACCTCTATTTTAAGAAAGAGTTCCGAATCCATCAAAGTCATCTGTTCTGCGAGTTCGTGACTCCTGAAATCTAACAGAGAGTCTCTCCTGGAAAGACACAAAAGAAACAAAACAGTCATTTTAATAATCAATATATTGGTGTAATTAATCAAATTTTAATCAATTAAGACAAGTGAAAGCGTAGAGTTCCAAAAGAAAGTCACGGGACACATGTAAATTATTGTCAGAGCTTTTAGACTATATGCGGATCTCAGAACTTTTTAACTGTGCGCGAGGCTCCACGTAACTAACAAGAGATACGCAGAGCCCACACTGATTCTTTCAGTACAAAACGACTGACACGCTATTGACTAAACTTTTTCTCTATCAGTGATAGACTGTAGGAATTAACTCTGCACT
>JAAAKB020023004.1:0-24004 GCA_010014835.2 Apostichopus leukothele
ATATATATATATATATATATATATATATATATATATATATATACTAACCCAGTAGAAACACTGTATTATAATCAACTAATCAACTACACAGATATGTAAATGCGGTAATGCCAAGCTTTTTATATTTTGTTGCGAATGGCATGTTGTTAACATATCATTAAGATAATATATGCGGTTGCTTTCGCTCCAGATAACTCAAATTGCTGGGTTGTTAATGAATAATTCGCCACGAAGCTATACAGTATACTACAAAAGAAAAAAACAAAAAACATATATATTGCAAATCCACTTCTTCTTTGAGATATAGTCTATTCCTTCTTTCTATTGTATATTGTTGTTCGAAAGGCCATGTATAGTTCAGCGCATTTCAACATAAGATTCCAATTTTGTTTTCTATTCTGGACTTCGTGGCAGCGGTGATATATAGCACATAGCATGCTCGTGTTTGCAATATATCGACGTATGACGCTTCCAAGTGGCAAGGACGTTTTACATTCGCCGCCTCGAAGCTGTTTGTATCGAACAAAGGCTAGAATGTTAAAAGACTTAACCTTAATACATGCAGGAAGTTTCTTTTTTCTTAAACGTCCTTTCAAAACTCTCTCTCTCTATATCTCTCTCTGATTTTGATGGAACATTACTCACATTTCTATATATTTGTCTCGAACAGATGCAACAATGATTGCAGTATTCGTAAAAAACAGAATTTTATCCAGTCTATATAGGTCTACATACATTCCACATCCAATTAAAGAAAATTTCTAAAGAAGGAAAACAAAAGAACGCAGCACAAAAACGTAAGGGAACTGAAGAGGAAGGAGAAGAAAGAAAGAAAAAAAAAACGTTCGTTGTCATAGCAACGTGTGTATACGTGATTGGTCGCTTCGATTTGTTTTCACAAAAAAAAATGGTTTTCACATTGATAGTTATACCGGCCCAACAATTCACATTGATGTTAAAAAGAATGTGCGTGAACATTTTCATTAGAACCCTCTTTTTGACGCGTATTTGACGTCTGTTAAATGTGCTAGCATCCGAATTAGCATGACCGAATTTTTGAATAGTATTTGCTGCTTAATCATCAAACAATTTTGTAAAAGGTTTGTAGGCATGAAAAGTTGAAAACTTAACAACATGAATATCGAGAAAGCTCTTACAAGAGGTTTTCAAATCCTCATGAAATTCTATTCAAAAATAATGATAATAATAATAATAAAAACAATGAGCGAAAAAAGAATGAAGAGCCACAATGTACAACAAATTATTTATAACCCAGACATGCGACACTTAAAGCAGGCATGGCTTATACTAACACAAACCTGCTTAAAGAGCACGCGGTATTTCGTATAAAGAACCGTATGAAACAGGAGGATAAAACGGCCTGAACTCTGGAGGCTGAAATTGATTGCTTAGGAAAATTCCTGAAACTCTTGTACATCTTTGGGTCAAAACCACATGGTCATTTTGGAATTTTGGAATCGTGCAGATATCTTTTTATTAATTTTTTGATTTGGTGATATTTCTGTTAATGCATCTGGCAACAGCAGAATGAATGATCATGTCATCAAGGAAAATCAGATGAGCATGTCTTTGTTTTTACATACATACATTATATACGAACTCTTTGCCAGCGCATATTTGGTTATGAACTGTTTCATACGCAAACTTTGGGAACCTGTATAGGTAATTTCCATGTTATACACCAAGACGTTGGAGTTAAATAATCTTCAATCTTTCCTTTTTACTTGTTTTCACAGCAAAATGGCCTTATCGAAGGAAGCAAACGAGTCGATTGACAACCCAGTACTATCACCAAGTGGACAAATCGTCGCTGCTCACAACTACAACATTGCTACATCGTGCGTCGTCACGCCAATCGCTACTGAAACGTCATCGAAACCAATACAGTTGGTGCACCCAGCTTTCCTAATGGCTGCACCAGGATATACATCTCCCGGGGTGACTAGAAATACACTCCCTCAAAATGGCGTTCTCGATGTAGGAAGAGAGCCAGTACCCAATGATGAACTGATGCAGACAGAAGAAGTCCAGCTCGTTGACCAACTTTTAGAGCGAAATAGACACGTGGCATATGCCAGAAGGCAGAGGGAGTTTGTTCCAGACTATCAAAAGGACAATTCCTATTGGATGAAGCGTCAAAAGAATAACGAGGCTGCGAAACGGTCCCGAGAAAAACGACGGTTGAATGACTTGGTCCTGGAAACGAAAGTTGTCGAACTTATGAATGAGAACACCCAGTTGAGGAAAGAGCTAGCCGCCTTGAAGAAGCACGTTGCAGTAACGGACGCCAATAAAAATCGACTCCCAATAGAGGTGAAGGAGGAGGTCATAACTGAGAGCCCCGTCAATTCTCCAAAGGAGCAAGATGACAACATGTCTAGCCCCAAGGAGTCCTCAAGCCCTCAGTCGAGAGTTGATGTTGATTTCCGACGACAGTACAGCTATGCGGACCAGTGGATGAACCCATTGTTGCCTCCAACACTTGTGCCTGCGGTCACCCCTCCACGGTTGGTAGCTAATCGTATCAGCGATGGCACTTCACGTCCAAGAAACCCATCACGGAGAGTTGATCAAATCACTGCTACTTCTTGTCCTGTGGAGTCACAGCAAAACAAATGTGCCAATGTCCTGAAGAATCGAAATGTCGGAGATGAACCTTCCACAAACATGATAGATGATAGCCAATACGAGGTTGTTGATCTCCGTGTAAATATATCAGGAAAGGAATCATTAGGTAGTTGGAAGGATAAACACGTCGCCAATCATGGCCGTACATCACATAACATGCCTCCAAAAATTCGAGCCAAACAGGACGGCTATTCTAGACAAATGTTGGAAAGTGACTTCACCGTCCAAAAGTCGACAAAGTTTTCCAACCCTTGCCAGGATACTTTAAACGACAGAACTGATGACATGCATTTCAAGAGTTTGGACGGAGCAGGCACGGAAAAGAGAACGTGTTCGGGGCTCAAAGTGTATAGTAGACCGGAAGAACATACAGCTGCAGTATACATGGCGTCTGCACTTCAAAATAACAGGACGGAATTACCTGTTCCATTACCTCATTCGGAAAGATACCTTACCAACTACGTCAAACCATTCAAGTCATTCAGATACTCTCCATATAACCACCACGACGAGCAGAGTAGCAGCCAGTGGTCAGTACATAGTACTGACCTTCGAAAAGAAAATGTAGATCTTCGTGATCAGCTGACTGGTCTGTACAGAGACGTCGCTCTTTTGAAAGAGATTGTGACGTCCGGCACAATAACACGACAATGATCTGCCTTTTGAGCAAAGCTTTTTGAAGTCTTTGAAACTCTTTGCTCACTTACCATAATATTTCCACACTGCCAATAGAACGGTTCCATTCTTGTTCTTTATGTTGTTGTTGGTGTTGCCGATGTTTGTCTGACTCATCATCAGCACCATTGCTTAACAGCTTGGGTTTACTCCACTCGAGCTCAGCCAAAACTGAGTCAAACTCAGTCGAGCTCTAACAAACTTAGTCAAGCTCAGTCGGGTCAGGTCAGGTCAGGCCAGGTCAATCATATCCGCTTTCTATGACGTAACGTCTGCAGTTATGAAAATACTTTTTGACGACTAGTTGATTTCTAAATGAAATAATTAAATAATATCATAGGAAAAAGTGGTTATACCACTCTAAGGAAAGTCCGTTCCTTTCTGGTGTATTTTATCCTATGGCTAGTACTCGTGGTATTTATCCAATAATCCCAACGTACTTCCCCCACCCCCCTTTGTATATGGAAGCCGCCTGGATGTTTCTAATGTCATTAACTTCTGAGTCTGCACCTATTTTTCTTTACACCTTGCTTTGATGAAAATTATGTTTATATTTACTTTTTTGGGGGAAATTTTTAAGAAGGTGGAAGCCCGGTTCCTCCTTGGTTCCGTCCCATCACATATATTGTTCTGTGAACTTCTGTCACTCAATGCATTTGCCGATTTTGGTTTAAACAAAAGGCCATTGTTCTAAAGAGGGTTTTAAGAAACATTCCGTTATGATCTTACTTAATTGTACAACATTTGTAACTAACAACTCACAGCTGATCGTTGTGTGTATGAACGTTTACAGAAGGGACACATTTTTTTGGGGGAAATAATAATTAACGTAACAAATTTTGGTTTACTTTTTTCGTTTCGATTTGAGGACCTTATGAGAACATCGGAACCCATAATGTAAACATCTGTTTCATCAACAAATTTTGTTGATATAACTTTGACGTGAGTGTGACATGAACAACAAGAAGAAGCTAGATATTGATATAGGCAGGCCTATTGAAACGGCCACAAAAGTCCTGCATATTTTCACCGTAAGCACGTTTCGTCAAATCATAACAGTTCTCTTGGAATTTGTGTGGTAAGATAATTGATCATATCATGTGGGATTCGCAAGTGATCAATATGACATAACTATTGGTTGATGAGACGGTCTTCAATGTAATGTGGTATCTTCAAGAGATAACTCACTTTGCTTGAATTTGTTTGACTTTCTCATCCGTTTTAATTCTCAAAACGTTATGTAAAATATGAGTATACATACCGTACTCTTAAACCCTATGCATGGGTCTTTATTGAAGCAAAAAGGGAACACTGATCTATACATCAGTAACATCACCAAATAAGGAGTATTAATTCGAAGGAATGCCCCAATCTCGGGATTACCGGTTCTACAAATATCGAGGTTTTGAACCAATATTGCCTTATTGCACTGTTATGTCCCTTGAGTCTTTCTAAATTATTTTATGTTGACGACTTAAAGATTAAAAGTATTGTACTTCTATTTTCCACACGTATAACTTACGTGCTTTTGTATTCCTTATTTTTGACATGAACATCTCATGTACTAACCATGTGATCGGTTTGTCCATGTTTGTCCATGTTTGTTGCGATTTACTGTATAATAAGGCCGCACATCAAGACTATACACCAGACGTATATATGTATATAAATGACATGATTTTACCAACAAACGCTGATTGTCTTCTTGTCATGTATTATTTCAGAATGGTCTCAATACAATCTACAGTTCTACTTTGCATGATGCACGCGTAACCTACTTCCGGTTCGGGTCATACGAAACAAAACCCCAAACACAGTATCGCAGTTTGCACATATATGGCTATGTAATGTTGGATATATACGGTGTCTCATTCTGTTCAATGACTTTGCGCCAGGAGTGACAACAGCAGAGGGTTCAATGGAGAGGGAGAGGAGGGGGAAGAACTTCGAGGGGCAGTGGATATATGACACTGATTTCTGCACTTTTAGTTACATTTTGTCTTAATTTTTCAAAAACACGGCACTTTGTCGTTCAACAAAAGGGCACACTTGAGGGTTTTTATCATGCTGCGGGTGGGCGGGGGGCTCCCAGTGCCTTCGCGTCCAGTACATATCTTTTCTGAACTGATAGTTAGTGCTGCGTTTGAGAGTCCAATCGGCAACTACATTATCGAACGCCATATACGCAGTCTCAACAAAAGTGGCTTACATTTATACAGAACGAAACGTCAATTTTGGTTTGAAGCAACTACATGTACTTTTCCATCAATTGAGTGGGATGTTAGCCTGTTTATGTGTTGAATAATATGTTACTGATGCCGCCGCATCAAGACACATTCATTTCCGCAGGAAAGTCAATGTCGGTATTCTTCATCGCAATTACTGCAATACCAAGTTAAAATGATATTGTAACGAAATAAAGAAAGACATTAAGGGTAGGGATCATGGAAGGACTGGAATACCGGTTTTCCAGGCTTGGGACTGATGCTCCACTGAGTCTGAGGCGCAGACAAGCTGAGTTGACGAAGGCACCGGTTTCCTGTTAATAATAGCTAGAAGAAGCGAGTTTCATCCGAGGCGACAAATGCGCCGCTGGTTTCAACGCTCTTGCGGCGTCGGTTTTTACACTGAGCTGGTAACAGGTTATGCTCCAGTCCGACCCTGTATACATACGGATATTCATATGTAAATATGGATCAAAATATAGGGCGGTTCCAGGACCGTGCGTGGCCCACCTGTTTAGACCTCAATATAGTACCGTGAAGTTAGCAATCTTCATATAGCCATGAAATGCGTTTTCGTCTGGGGATATACAATTTCTCCCTGTTCGTAAAGTAGTGCGTTGATTGACGGTTTACGAATAACATATGTTACTTGCAGATGCGATCTTCCGGCTGAGTATTATGAACAAACAATTAAATACAATTATCTCCAGGAAGCATATATAATAACAAGCTTCCTTCAACTTAAAGGGGGAGGGGGAAGGGGTGATCTAAATCAGTTCATGTCATTCCATGATTCTTTAATATCACAGAACAGTTCTAGAAAAAAAGAAGCACTTTCCATATGATTTTCCAAAATGATGCGGGACGATTTCACAAAAATTGTTAAATTGGATTTAAGGTAAAATACCATCAGCCTTTACTTTTACACTTATATCTCTTTTTTTATACTTCGTTTACAATATAGATCTGGATCAAATCCATGCACCAAACCAGTTTTATAGGGTGCAGGTGGGAGGGGTTGGAGTAGAGGTGGGTTGTGAGGATGGGCGGGAGGGTTCACAAGTGTTTGTAAACAAAAATTGGTTTTCAAAACAGCATGATCCGCCTTTTTAGGTATGTATGCCCTAAATTATATGTATGCCCTAAATGTATGCCCTAAATGCCCTAAATTAACACACCGCCAACGCTTGATGATAAGCCCCCCCCCCACCCAAAGAAAAGGCGCTAATTAATTACCAATTTTGCGCGTTGTTATAACGTGCGAACCGGAGATTCCTGAGCCATGTATGAACGTACGCACAAACATAAAATATGGTGGGGGTGGGGTGGACCGTAATGCCTTTTGTATATTATTCTCATTTCAAGGCTATTTAGGTGTTTCAGTATCTGTATAAGCCCCCCCCCCACCCACAGGTGTGTGTGTGTGGGGGGGGGGCGGGTCGTTAACAAGTGTTTGAATAAAGATTGAAGATCTAAATTACTATATGAACCATACTTGTTATACAAAATTGTTCCACAATTCAAAATGCTGTCAATTTTGGACTTTGTTTAGGGTGGTATAAAAGCAAAATGTGTGGAAAATCACTTAATGCATACGGTATTATGTATAACACGGCAATATGCATACCGTAATATGCATTTTGGTAATCTACATATGGTGAAATGCATAGCATTGTACTATGTACATAATTATGGCAATCAACATACGATAATATGCATATATGTTGGTAATAGTATGGTAATACGTATATGGTTATGTGCATATACAGGAATAAGTGAAAATATGGAAATATTGCATGATATGGAAATATTCATAATATGGAAATATGCATAAAATGAAAATATCCATACATGGTATAGTCAAAATATGGAAATATGCATATATGGTAACATGCATATATGTATAACTCGTTAACATGCACCCATGGTAATCTCCATGCATATGGTAATATGCATACTATGTTAAATCTGCATATATGCTTATATACATATATATATATATATATATATGGATATAATATATATATATGGTTACCTTAACACAACCTCTAATTGGAACTGAAAACTTAATATTGGTCATATATATAAGTGCATATATCTATTTATATACATGTATGAGGTACTTCTCCAACTAGAAATATGCAAATTACCTGCAATATAAATTACCTGCTAAATTTAAACAATCCCTTCTAGGCTATATTAGAGTATTCATAATATACATGGTTAGGTTGTCATATATCTCTACACAAAACCCTCCCACCTGACTTGCTTCTCAAACAACAAATTTTATATTTTATATGGAATGAAGAAAAAAATCCTTGATCTCCTTGACAAATATTCACGTTGTCTCAGGTCAGTACACTCACACACGATTGAAAAGACACAATACAATTTTACTATTTAATGATCGAAGCCCACGCTTGAAACACAACAATGCTTTAAAGTTTAACCTATCAAAGACTGATTTTTACCATCAACTTTCCCAATAATAGTACATACATGGACACACAATGTAGAGAATACTGCATGTGTACAGCACACAGTATAGGACAGATCTGTAATATGTTAGCCATACACAACAACTATGTAACTTATAATACAATTACTGTATTAATTAATTACGTTACAGGGGATGAAGGGGAACAATGGGGGTAAGTGGAGGGAAGGAAAATGGGGAGGGGAAAGGGAAAGAGGGGTGGGGGAGACTTGAACATCACAGAAATAGATTAAGTTTTGAAAACCATGAAGAAATATATACTATAGTATACTATAATAGCACATAGTATGTGAGAGCAGTTGATGTCAATACACATTTATACCACAGCAGCTTATGAGCAACAGTTACAGTGGAATTTATTGTTCAAGGAGAGAAATTATATATCCACCTGCAATTTATATAGTCCTAAAATATAATATTGCTAAATAAAACTGATTGAAGAATGTGATTTATCTCTCTCTCCACAAAAAAAAAACACAAACTATTTCAGTGATACAACTATATATAGCAGAGATACTGTTCATGAGTTTGGTGGGACTAAAATAATATTATTGATTAAAATCTACGGCTAATAAATAATGGACAGGTGCGTGTGTACTTTGCAAAGTGCAATTGGTTGTTTACACATAGTCAATTTTGTGTAAATCATGTTTATTTAAATTTTTTCCACTTTATTAGAAAACTTTTCAACCAGAAGTGCAGGCTATTGTATTTCCTTCGAAATGCAGCTGTTTGCAAGCTGGTGGCTAATGTCCAACAAATGTAGCAAATCTACAAGCCGTGTATTTTTCTCAAAAACAAGATCCCAGTTGCTGATACTAAGACACCTTCGTAGATTATCTCGCACCAAATGAACAATCTATTTTTTTTAAATAAAAAAATGAACAATTCCAGTAATTTAGTACAATGCAATATCACTAAATTTGAAGATTTCCAACAAAAAAATTGAACATTTATACTTTTCTTCTGTTTGACATGCAAATTTATGAATCAAGGTCAATGAACTCTATTGTTATGAATCAACAATCCTTCAAAGAGCCCCTTTTCAATGTTTGTAACCATTAATGAACACTAACTGCCAAGTCGTGAAAATTTTGTTTCCCAAAAAATTCATAATAACACATACAATATTTGACAAGATGTGAAATTTCGACATTTTTTACAAAGTGAAAAAATGTTGTTTGAAATGTCAGCTGATTACTGTGTACTGTTAGTGAACTGCACTGTTATGAGATTACAGTGCACTGGGTAGTCCTGACAAAGCTAACAAACTAATATCAATATCAGAATTGTTTATGTATTAATTTTTTACAAAGTATTCTTATTCTTGTATCAGAGAAATAACTTTTCTAATTATTGCTGAATTTGATCATTTTATTTCATTGCTTGCAATTAATATGTTGTTGATGTTTTGACATGTACAGTAATGCGTCTTTTTAGAATATATTTATATTACATTACATATACAGATATTTGCTACTTGTAAGAAGAAAGAATATTTCTATAGTATTGTTGCAGCTCTAGATACATGAACGTATTATTCATGAACAAACAGCCTGTTACTTATCCAGATATAGATAAATTGATAGAATTGAAATCATTTTTATGCATATTCTTTGCACAAAAAGTCCGGACATATGTGTTTTTATAATGAGTTTGAACAATGATCCAAACTTAGGATAATTGTCAAAAACAGTAGATTCCTAAAGTTACGTGGGTGAACTATAAAACAACCAATCACTACCAAGCATTAGGGAAAATCTTGTTATGTTTTATCTATTTGATCGTGTATGCATGATTCATATCCAATACAGGATTTTCGCTCTCCGCAGAGCTCAAAATTGATGGAATAGTCAATTCCATTCATCTTATCAGGAATTTCTCTTACTCATTCTCTGATTCACGATGCGGTAACCTTTATGAGAAAGAAGAACCTCAGTATTAAGCTATATGAGTAACATAGAGTAACTTCTTCTAAATTCCTACCGAACAAACATATATCGATGATTATTTGTGTCTTTCTTTGTTTCTCGTTTGTAAATTTCTTCTCCTTTTGCTTCAATTTTAAGTTTAGAGGACAGAAGAATAATTAGTTAATACATGTGAGAATGCAGTCATAAAACCAGTAAGTGTCATATGCTTATTTCCTTTACAATATCACTCAGTTTGTTACATTTTCAGGCATGAATGGTAGAACTGTGACTGTTTTTCATTATAGCACTAAACATTGAAACTAATTATTTGAAAAGTTGCCATCAAAGGCAAATATTTATGCCACTAAGAAAATTTCCTTCCCAGTCAGATATTACAGAGCTCTGTAGTTTTGCGTTCGGTTGAACAATTTTCATCATCTTGATCAAAGTCATGTGATATTAACAGGAATTATGTAATGTAAACAGGAATTATGTAATATTAACAGGAATTATGTAATATTAACAGGTATTATGTAATATGAACAGGAATTATGTAATATGAACAGGAATTCTAATTACTCAGCATCTCTCCATTTATCAGAAGAGATCCAGTTTATGCATGAAGCCAAATTCATTTATCTATACTTATATAATTTAAGTATATTATACTGTTTCATCCAATATAGAAAAGATGTGTGTCCCACAAATTAAGGTGTGATGTCAATTGCGTGCTATTGACAGTGAAGTTATATTCAAACTTCATCGACCCTGAATATTGATCGACTAAAATAAGTAACATATCGTTTCTCTTTCAGATACTTTAAATTCCCTTTCATAGATGAGTATACGGTCTGCTACCCCCACCCCCCCCCCCAGATTAACTGTGGCAATATTAAATGGAAAAAACAAAGCTTCAATTAAACGCAAAGGGTAGTGGACGAAAGACGATCAGAATTCCATTTGCATCACTTGACTTCCAAGGTAAAGCCTAAGAGTGCATCCTTCAATCACTGCCTAATTTAGCCTACCGTTTGCAAGTCTCGTGGGGATTTGTGAAAATAATCATAATAAACTTAGACCCACTGACATCTAAACCACTTATTAAATATAATACAAAATAAAAAATAGAAAAAAATATGGGGTTTTCAATACTAGTTAGTTTAGATTATAGACTGTGCTAATAATAAGCTCAAACAGTATAAAACTACTGATGCATGACAAGCCTAAAATAATATAATTTAGTATTGAAGGTTGAATTTCTTAATGTAGTTTAATCTAAACAGTCTGTGACGACATTTAGGAAAATAATGGATATTAGAAGAAACGCGTCTCCATTCTCTTTATGTATACAGCAAACAGAGTGATTATGTTACATATCCACTGTGAGTGAGGGACTAACCGGGTAAGACAGTTAAAATATCACCACTTTAATTAAATTTGATATAAGCTCCGTTATTGATCACTGGAAATTTAAAGAACACCCTTTTATTTATCAACATACAGTAGTGATAAGTTCTATCTATTTCAATATGCAACGATACAAAATTGACAGGTGTAAACAATACACTCTCAATAACACACAGGGCTGGAATTGCACCCTTGCAATTGTTTGGTAGCAATATAGACAAAAGGAAATGAATTTGAATAGTTGTACCAACTAAAACAAGACTCAGTTATATAGCATATTGTGTGATTTTGGTTACAATAAGTCTCAGTCACAGTACGCTATGGTACTTATACTAAATAGAAAGAAACAGAGTTGCACTGTTGAATAAATCGAGTAAAGGTAAAAGATAAAGTTTACGAAACTTTGAATTATCTATGACATGCTGTAGCAGAAATCATTACTGGTCTTGATCTTTTAGGTCTACAGCCCAGAATCTTCCCAGAGGACTGGGCCACGACCCGCCAACCCCCACCCCACGACCCGCCAGACCCCCACCCCTCAGGATCGATGATATGAATGTATGAAAGCTACATGTAGCTTGGACAGTGGACTTGATGTTAAAAACAAACAACTTAATTGATCTCCATCGGAAACCTCCCAAAACTGAAGTTAAATATCAATGTCTATAAAAATCCCCCAACCCACAGGATAAGTTAGCAACCCACTTTTGGGTTGCGCCCCAATTATGATCTGCAAACCATGGGTCTGGATGTTAATGCAATGCAGTAAATCCTTGGGCATAATTTAGTGTTTCAAATTTTGCATATGCTCTGAATTTCGTCTCATAAAATACTATGGTTTCTGTTTTACAAAGCTGCTATTTGCACTTGATATAGCAAGTATGGCATATTGGGATAGGGTATCAAATAATCCTTCCCGCATGCATATTAATGGTTAACACACACAAATGTACAGGAAAATAAAGGGTTAGCCTTCCGATGTGTTCGCTATAAAAGTGTGGTAGGTTTGAAAAAAAGAAGCATTTTCTCAATCTAATGATGCAGAGAAGAAATCAATAATAATAATCAGCAGTTATGTTTACGACGCTTAAACAACCACAGTATAGTATGTGCTCACGCATAGTGGACATTGAGATCGTTTATGGTTATCGTTTATGGTTGCTGATGTGATCAGCTGCTTAATAGCTCTCAAATTTACACTGATTTATATGAGATAAGTGAAAACATGAAGCAACATCATGGAGTTATAGTTTGTTTGGATAAGTTAGAATTATATGGTTGCAACATTTAAGGGCTTGGTAATACTTATATTAATATAAATAATTACATACAGGTATACCTACGGCAAAGCTGTTGGTTTTACACAGGCACTTAACAATTGCCACGAGAAACATTCCAGTAACTAAACAGCAATGTAGTAAAATAATACTTTGTAGTATTCCTTCCAAAAGGTGTTCAGTTGACCTTTAACCATTCAGGATTTAATTTTAGCAGAAATTTAGTGAATATCATTAAACTTAAAAAAAAAAAAATTAAAAAAAGGGAGGGTAGGTAATGTTTTATATTGCTTTCTGAAGCTGACCTATTGATATTTGTGTTGATACATTAGATAATCTAGCCACTTTGACTGATTAGCTTAAGATGTATAAATTGGTACTTTGATCAAAGACTGAAAGTGGTATAGAACCATAATGAATGGTTTTTATAATAATTTGCATATATATTATAAACAGATAATTTAAAAGCCAATCATCATTCTTAAACCTCAAAAGCCAATTACTGTAGCAACTCATACCCAATTCAAATAAAGTATGTGGGATCTGAAAGGAATGTAAGATTCTGGAGATATTTTTTATCATTCAGTGACACGCATACTGTTATTACATCTGTATAGTCTGCTTAAGTGTATACATGCAGTAGCGGTGAGATACACTTATGTACGTCATTGCTCAAAATCTTTGGAAACTCATGGAATTGTTGGAAAGAATTCACAAAAAATTCAAATGCCAAGCAATTTTCTTGAATCTATCATCTGTCATGTTGCTTACACATGAGTACAATACGTTACACACTGATTGACTTAATGAGATGTATTGTAGCCTGGGCAGAATTATTCATGCAGCCTACTCTTGGGTTAACAGGTTTCCACTTGAGAGATATGAAAGGAACAGTAGATGTACCCCATACATACATGTATGACAGTTAATATCATAGTTACAGTTTATCAAGCAACACATCCAGAGTACAAAGAGGACATGATTAAAACTGTCGAACTGATGAAAGAAAGAAGAAGGTGTTATTCCAGTGGCAGGCAATGTGACTATTCCACACTGTTAACTAGTTGAAAACACCATCTCGATAATTTGTCCGTAACTCAAGCTATGGTTGATTGAATGGAAGCTATTACGGTTGCATGGCTAAAGCCTCCGATTCTTCCCTGCGGTGCAATCGATCATCGTAGGTGGTCTGTCATAACTTAGACAAATGTTCTTCCAAAGGCTTTACTTTCCTATTATTATAACCTTTTAATTATCCTTGCAAACTGACACATTTTGGAATGTTTGTCCACTAGTTCTCTGTAATTAGAATTTCATCAAAATCCAACTTTTTTGTACAAGTTTTATCTTCCTCTGTGAATATAGAGTGTGTTAAAGAATACAACGAAAAACTAGAGCAAATTTAGCTGAACTGCTGCGATGACATCATTCATTCTGAGCACTGTTGCCAGATACATTCTCAAAATACCAACCAATTTTGATAAATTCATGTCTTTGCTATACAGAATGCTACATGGGAATCGTGTAGTTTTGACCTATATAGATGCAGACAATTTCCAGGATTTTCTTTTAAAGTAATATCTACTTCAGCCACTGAGAAAATCCCTTTTATAGTTGTCATGATAAACATCTCTGATTGCCAAAGCTTGGGTTTGTGAAATTGTAAGCATTAAATAGTGATGCCTAACATGCATAATTATAATATTCATATTTATTAAATGACTGAACTATAACCTGCCTCTATGCAGAATGATTTATTAACAAAGTCATGTGAAAATTGTCACAAAAAATGATATACTAACAAGGTACAGGTTTATATTATGCTTCATTCAAGTATGGGTGTGATTTATATGATCATTGAAATATTGTTTATTATTTTTATGATGCGTAATTAGTCCCATAACCGTCACTGAAAATGTCATCATTAAATTAACATTCCTCGGTTTAGCATCTGGTGTTTATAGTTGTCTAGTGTTGTAGTTCAATAAGTTTTATTATGAATGTGGAAAGAGCTAATTATATACATGTACTTGATGTTCTCAAAGCATATTCTGGTTTCATAAGGAACCTATGCAGTATAACTTAAGTGTCATTTTGTGTTTCATGTGCTGCAATAACATTGCATTGTACATACTGTAC
The DNA here is from genome assembly GCA_010014835.2 of Apostichopus leukothele. NCBI lineage: Eukaryota > Metazoa > Echinodermata > Holothuroidea > Aspidochirotida > Stichopodidae > Apostichopus > Apostichopus leukothele. Next base: position 14,783 of record JAAAKB020023004.1, read on the forward strand.
CCTATATAAAAGCAAAGTTAGAGTCAAAGATGAGGTATCTAAAAACAAGTGGTCTGCAACTTACAGTAAACAGTAAAGCAAAAAGTCCAAACCTACCCTAGGATCAGATGCAACTAGGAATACATTGGACTCAAAATGTTTTCAAATTAAAGTTAATGAATAATTCATTTAATTTGTGGGACGTAAAATCTTTATCTAGCTACTGTAAGTGGCTTGAGCCTGTTTCTTTTTTTTTTCAATTTAGGTGGGGCCGATTGGTTTTCAACAGAGGGCGCTCTCATAATTGTCTTAATGTGCATTATCTGTACTGTTTAACGATCTCTGAAGTAACGTGATCCTGTGGAAGCACTCACGAGCTGTGAATACTTTGGTGAACCCAGCAGACAGATAAGCTGGCTGATTGTCTACTTCATGCTTCCACCATTGCAACATGCTTTAGAAATCACAAGATTTAGAATGCTTAAAACAGTTTGCTTGCCTTGAAACTTCCAAAATATGTTTCAAAAGATCTCTTCTTCGATAAGTATGGAATTGTATATTTATACAACAAGTGAACAACTCGTGGTACTGTTATGATCTGCGGTCAAAGAGTGCAACTTGTCAAGTTTCATGGAATTAGACTGCACCGATACGAAAGCGCCCTCTGTCGATTTTGGGCGTGGCTGAAGAGATCCTATTGTAACCAATCACGAGTGACAATTACATGGTTGATCCAGAGCGAAACAATGTGAGAGAACTCGGCGCTAAATACACATTTGACTATTTAGCTTTTAACATATATATGACTCACTCCATGCACTACAATAATAGATATTAGCTTATATCTACTGAAGATGACCACACTCATACAAGATCAGCATGTTGCTTGAACTACACTGTGTTGTACCACTGAAGAAGAGATTTCAAGCTTAGTTATTGATTTATCCATTTAAATTAATATGTCTTCGTATCACTCAAGATCACTTCCCAATCATGAACAAAGCATTTAAGGAGTCGTTTCGACTTACTGTATGTAATCATTACAACTATGTTTTAATTGCCTAATCTTTGCCTTAAATTTTCTTTTCTACATATCTAAGCCTTAGAACTACTACAATAAGTATAGCCACACAAAACAAAGACATCATTCACCAAATCCTACTCTTTATCTTCTGATGATTTAAAACATCTTCTATTATTATTTCTGAATTCTTTATTTCCATTACACTGACTGTCTTAATTGTCAATTACAAGTCACTGTGAGTTTAAACACACTGTTTTAATCAACGTTGTAAACCTATAATTAAGACCTCCTTCTAATGCTGAAGAATACTGTACACACATTGCATTATTCATGTTGTACATGACCAAACCGTACAAGTCTATCACCATTCCATTACTTGAACAGGTTGTTGTAATTTTCAGTTTAAGCATGAAATTACCTTTTACGTACTTACCTGTGCAACAACTTGTCTTCACAGGTGAATTAACTTTTCCCTTTTAGAACACAAACAATCAATGTCCTCACACTGTGTACAGAGATAGCATTTATCTGCCCAAGATAGCCAAATTTATTTTTTTCCGTTACGGCCACATTACAGTCGAAGAGACGCTTCCAGTTTTTAGTAAGAAAAACAGTGCAATCAAAGCTCTATGCAATGCCACATTCTGTCCAAACAGACCGATAATCGTAAAAACAGGCGAGGAACCATTAAGGGAGGTCGATTCGGTAGGAATTCAGCCTCGAATGCGATAAAAGCGTCTGACTCTTAACGTGCAAGGCACTCAGCAGTATGACACATAAGCACCAAGAATGCGTCAACACGCAGCTAGAAATCATTAGTTGCTAACGACTTCCCGTGTATACTGGAGTTTTTTAGTCAGTGGCTGAATCAATACCCCTTAGGCTGCACAGAGGATGAGAACGACAAAATGCATGAAAATAAAGTTAATCAACTTTAAATTGCAGCACTGTGTTCTTTCATTTACGATGACGGAAACTCAGAAACTCTGTAGGAAGAGGAGGCAGCCTTAAAATTAGCATTCCCTTGATCTCGGCATGGGAATACTGACATACAATACAGGTGTATTGATTTGTTGTAAAATTTCATCAAACTGGCTAGCTGAAAGGCAGATTTTATACCACAGAATTTTGACGGGCTGCGGTGTACGCGGGAAGCTCTGAGACATGTTTAGAGGTTTGGAGGTGAATCTCGCGGTTAATAACATAAACAATATAGCTGCTACAGGTGCTACCTAAGCCGTGCTCGCAGCAGCTCCCTGGCCTGCTAACTGTGAGCATCGATCAACCTCAACGTATAAACAGAACAAAATCAAGTCTGAAATCATGGGATGAGATTATATGATCCTTGTGATGGTATTATTAAAGTTGTGATGCATTTATTACTCCGTTTTAAATTTGTGTAAAACGTAAGACTTTGCGATCCTAGCAGGATCTTCTTCAGAGGCTGAATGGCAAGTTACAGTAACAGAGGGACAAATACACACACAGAATACAGACAAGTTAATGAGCAGGGTGAACACAAAAGAGAATTGTTTTACATGTGTTAAATTGGAACTGAATAGTTTTATTTAAACTCACCTAATAGTATGATGTCATGCACATACCTCATGGATAATTATCAATATATAAATTCATTGTTATGGGTCACATGTTTGCAAATTTGTTATAAATACAAGCAAATACTCAAATAGGAATTGAACTGCCTTCATGTTTGCAAGTTATAGCTCGCAGGTTTAGGCAAGGAATTTTGTGAATACTCAGAGAGCCGTGCAGACAATTGTCATGTACAACCGAGCCCATAAGAGTCCATTAGTGCAAATTGGCACTAGTAGGGAGGGTTTAGTGGTAGTTGCAGATACCAAGAGAATGCTATCTTTGTGATTATGATATTAAAATTTACTGGTTTGGGTATTTACAAATGATGACACTCACCCGTCTACTAAACATTGCATTATTATGTCAAAACCACATCCTCCTAGCATTTGCTATCATTATAACTATCATTATATTGCACCTGGCAACAGTAGAATGGCAATTCATGATGGCCATTCATTTGAAGCTATCTTCATTTTGCTCTTTAATACTACATCAATCATTTATCCAGTGACAAAAAAACAAATGGTTCTACTAAGAATATTCCAAAGGCATCAGGTTTCAATGATAAAGCAACAAGAAGATTATAATAGCCTAACCAAAGCCTTTTGAAGAACATTTCATAGAACACCAACTGGGATCATATCCCTGGATAGTTCCAGGGTTTACTAGCTGCTCAATATATGTTACATTTAATCAACCATATCTCAGGTTGGGGACAAGATATTGAGATGGATGAAAGTCCTAGACCTGACAAAAATTGGGCTGTAGGACTTCAGAAAGGTAGATTCCAAAGAAGGTATTGACCTCATAGAGGGTCATTGGCCAAGGGGGGCTGGGGGCGAGGTGCTCATCCCAAGAGAGGTACCAGTTTGTAGGCTATGTAGATTGGAGTTGTGTATGTTCAGAAGACGAGGAATTAATTAAATGGTGTTTTCAAATAAAAGTCTGGAATATTTTTTCTCTTCAATATAAGCCGTACATTGTCTGCCAGGGGAATATGCTCACCATGAAACGAAAAGAAATTTAGAAGATCAACTCTATAGCTACTTTAAATTATATATTGAGAGGAATTAGTGGCTGAGTATGACTCACATAAGCACTGCAAGTCCTTTCTGTGAAATTTCTTAAAAGCAACAAAAAATGAATAAACTCCTTTGTGTGTGCATGTGTAATGTGTGCTTGTCACCTTAATTGCAATCCATTTCATCTGCCTTCGTACAAAAATAATAACCTTGGAAATTGACATATATTTTATGCTCATTCTTCCATCTTTACCAATTATTTCTGACGAGAATGTTTCCAACTTCTTTTTCATGTTTAATATTTTTACCCTTCTCTGCTTAAATGACATGGAAATGAAGTAAATGAGTCTCCAATCGCATTTCTAAAGTTTCCTTATGTATCGCGGCAATTAACTTGCCATGTTAGTCATCAGCCATGGATTATAAGCCTGATATTTATCTGTTTGATGCTAATGTATGATTATGAATAATGCTCACAGCAAACTGTTGCATGTCATCATCGCTACGACTACGTGACTCATCTCCATATACCGTAATATATTCCGACTTGAATATAAATTGCAAGAACTCCAACGCCAGTCTCAGCTGCTCAAAAAGTTTCAAAACGAAGCTAGATCGATAACGGCAGCCATCATAGCATTATGGATTTTTTTTTTAAATCTTTGCATCCGCAAAACAGACCAGAATTCCACAGAGATTTATTACATTAGCCTCACGCAATGCACAACATTTGTAATTCCTTTACATCGGTTTTTAGATGCTCTGTAGGATGAAGGCCAATATCACACAGCACAGAAACACCTCTTGTTGCTTTTTATTTGATGGCCGGGCAGCAGACGTAATTCTTTCACTGAACTCTACAGGGATGATCTGCCATGGTTGTAGTGGTTTTTGCTTTCTCGGTTTTGATTTATTTATTGTATTAAATAATGTTGTGTATTCTTTCAATAAGTATAGATTTCACTAATCATAAACTTTAATATGCCCATATTCATTTTCTTCTCCCTTGGTTTTTAAGGATTTGAAATCAACGTTCAACATCTAAGCTAATCTTAAAACTCCATATCTTAATCTGAATAAGGGAGTGAAACATTAAATGGCTATTTTGAAAATTGTTCCAAGATTTACGGTCGCTTTCATTTTACTACTTATTTACAGTATCAATTGTAGAAATCATTCACTGTAAGAGCTAGCTTACACAAAAACTCACATAATTTACAGCTTACAAAAATTGTATGGACCATTATTCTGGTTAATAATAAAATAACACATCTCAAATTCTGGTCCATATATACAGACCAGTGCTGTTTAGATTTCCAAGAAACTATAATATGCATACATATATATATATATATATACATATCTGTATTCACACACACCTTTATTATATTACAAGTATATTATAGTACTAAGATGACCTTTTTCAATTAAATAACTCCTCCATCTCTCCTGATTATTATTTATGAACAGTTTAAGGGTATTCAATATTAAGATTAATGAACAGTTCAAAGGTATTCAATATTCATATATGGTAATAACAATTATAAACCTATCACTATACCGTAACAGAATATTTGTACAGAAAGGAAGGAATAATGTAAAACTTGAGCATATCAGAGAAGAACATTTACAATATATAAAAACAAACATTACTGGGTAACTTGGGAAATTATCATATTTGTTTGTGATTTGCAAAGATTCCCCTTTCTTTATATTGGTTGATTGATAATACTTCTACTATGAATGAAACCTACTTTGACAGTTTGTTCCAGAGTATCCTGTCTGACATATGTCATTATTAGTGCAAACACCTGTGAATCTATTGCAACCACCACTACCACAATGACAAGTCTGTAAACAGTTAGCACCAAATGTACCCTGAAGACAATCTGAAACAAATAAAAAAGTTACCATACATATAAATGAAATCAGCTGATAATCCCAGTAGAGCAATTAAGGAGATAATTTCTTGAATACATACATATATTATGCTTGAAAAACATGCATTGTAAGTTTATATTACTTCATACAGTATAAACAATAGGCCTGCGTAAATCACAGTTGATATCAATACCACGCCATTACTTACATCTTACAGGGATTGAGTTATGTTGTAAAGTTAGTAAAGCAATTTGCCAAAGACTCACTTTACAGGCCAGTAGCAAGCATCTGTTATAAACCATGGTTAACATCATGACTAATATATAAATATGTTTAAGTTTTATTTGTTAACTGCATTGTGAAGCTCACTACACATCTAAAAACCCATTCTTTTTTAAACAACATATATACAACTCATAACTATATGTACGTTAATATTTATATATATATATATATTATATGGTATATAGTATGTGATAACCTACATCATGTTGTTACTTGAGTTCACGTCTGCGCGCTGATCACCAGATAACTGGACGCAAACGATCGTGTAACCTTATTTCTTCCTAGCACGGCTGGGTGATCTGTTATCATGGGGACAATTTGTTTCGTTTATTCTGTCCTGTGTACGTAAGATTCCCAGCCGTGCTTCCATTGCTTGATGAAACCTACCTGTTCTGCAGTCAAGGCCTTTGAATCCAGAGGCACACCTACAGCCAAATGGATCTGGTAAACAGAACATGAAGTATCTGCAGGCGGAATTATACTCCTGACCTTCAGAACATTGAAATTCACAGTTTAATCCAAATCTACCCAATGGATCACAAGCTGGAAATGAAATATATACATGATATGATACACAGAAAACATAATTAAGTTAGGACACTTGTTTTGTGCTCTCATTACCACTTCCCTATTTGAAGCTTAACAAAGCATGACAATACTCTGACATTGCTTTTTCACTCTCACTTAAAAGAAATAGCAAAGTTGTAATGCACAGTATCCCTGATGCTAACTATAATGATATATACCATCATGACTAAATCATCATCTGTAATTGTAAGTTTCTAATTAGTCCTTGTACAGAAAGAGGACCTAAGTAGTTCTTTTTTCTCCCTGAGGTAATTGGCCATCTTACGGAATGTTGTTGACTTGGTGAGTACCAGCAGTGGTCAGTTGTGCGTGAGGCTATGGGAATGAAGCAATCTGTTCAAACTCCAGAGAAAAAAAAACAGTTCAGACAGGTTCCATGCAGCTAAATGTAGGCCTTTGAGGTCCAAATTTAGTAATGTTTCCCTCTCCTGGATAGACAGTAGGTAATGAATGCCAAAAGGACAATGGCAGACAAGTGGAGTTGAAGAAATTTGAAAAATTTTTGTGCAAGGCTGAAAGGGTGCTATTAGGATTACTAACTGCTTGGTTTTTTCCAGAGGATGTGACTTAGTGCTAGATAAAGTGGCACCCGGATGTTTCCACAGAACAGAAAGAGCATCTGTCTGGTATGCCAAACCTCCTGGTGCAAAATGTCACAAGTTTGATCTGTTGTGGGTAACAAAGATCTGGTATTGCAATTTGTAGGAATAGAGCATTGCAAGTGGCTTGAGACTGACAGCACTCATTTTGATTTGAAATGATATCTGCTAGAAACCTGCTGATACCTGGTACCTTGACAATAGGTCTAGAAGTTTCCCAAACCCCTGGGTATTCATATACGATGCTAGTGTGGTGTTGATGCAGAAAATCATTGCACTGGAGCCTTTATAATACCTGTCCAGCAGAGGTGATCAGTGGCAATATTGGTACCCCTTAATATTGTACGGACATTGTATCATGCCTGTTGTATGGACTTCCCAATAATGTTCCAGGCTCTGAGGTGCACACAAAAGTGATAACCCTCTTTGCGATTGGTATTTATGCATTACCACAGTCACCCACAGAGATGTACACGGCCCTATTGCTAATGATGTGGAAGCTTGTAGCACACATACCCATTCTAACAGATGGGATAATTAGAGGTAGAGATTGTTAGGTGAAAGGAGGACCACAGGATCAGTTCCATCTCTTTTTGTTGACCTACTGGAGAAGTGGTTGTTGTCAGGTTGGTCATTGGTGCTGCTGCCTCCATGGGTCCTACTGTAACTCCTGAGATCGTTCTTGACCTATGCCTCCAGATTAGCGTCTGGACGAATGATGACTCATCAGTTCTTCCACATCCATTTCCGGCAGAAGCACAAGCTGAACTTCTTTGCAGATGATGCAGCAATATTCTGCTCCACCAAGATCTCTTCTAACCTTCTCTGAGCTAGTCTTTAAGGACTGTTGTTGAAGTAGAGAGCTATTGCACTGTCGACTATCGCCTCACCTCTTATAGAATCATATGGAACTTAAATAATAGGCTTTCTTTGCCTCCTCAGCGAATTTGACAACCAATGCTTCTCAAAAATGTATCAATTTGATGTATAGATGCATTTAAAACTAAGATAGTTGTTGCTGTTTTTACATCATATCATGCACAAGGTTTGGCCAAGAAAAACCCAACAAAACATTATTTTGAGCTTTGTGACTCATTATACTGAAAACTTATTAATTATTATTTATTAATTATTTTAAAAAAAAGTAAAAAGATCCAACTATATGTGCAGTAGTTTTCAGAGGGATTTTACATTTGTACCACTTTGGTTACAGAACGTATTTTTCATATGACTACCCATGGAAAAAATTGGTTTCGGCAAGTCTCAGCTGGTCACCTGGCAATTCCTTGGTGAAATGACTCATGTAACAGCTGTTCTAAATTCCATCCATGGCGCAGAAAGTCTGTCCTTCATACAAAACTTAAGTCCATGGAATATTTAAAAAAACTTGCCACCCCTTAATATTTGTTAATGTAAATTGTATAAGTTAAGGTTTTAATTTGTTAATAATTTTAAGAATCTCGCATAATGTATAGCAAAGCAATTTCTCCATCTGAAAACTAAACTTTCATGTCTTAAATTTGCACCTTATTTATAATTTTTCTCAAATCTTTTGAAAATATTTTTGGCACTGGATTTATAGTGTATATAGTTTATAAGTATAAATGTAAATAGTAAGTAAGAACTTGATCAACCTATCTTATATATTATATATCATTTTATGCACATTCTGTCCCTCACACACAAATATTTTAATTTTTGACTTAAATCATAATTTTAACTTAAATCACAATTTTTGTATTAAATAACAAGTTTTGTAAGATTCTTTTTATAATTTATTAACTTCTATTAGTCATGAACCAAAAGTGAATAATTCCTTTTGAATTTACATCTTATTTTTGGTTGAGTAGTATGTCTCTTAATGCACACATGACTCTCCGAAAAAGTTATAAACAGATCAGGTAAGAATTTTCTGGTTTACTGAGAAACTGTTGCTTTTGTATCTCTACCTTTGGCTAAACAACCAACAAACAGACACAATCCATTAATTAGGTTTTTATGTTTATTTCTTTTCACTAAAACTATTTAAAGTTTTTGTTAAAGGTTTGATAGTTATACACTGCATTTTTTGATGGGCTGTACAATTCTCCAGACACACAAAAGTACTCTTACCTGAGAGACAGTTTGGACCTTTAAATCCAACAGGGCAGATGCACTCTCCAGTTGTATCATCACAGACTCCTCCATTGTAACAATTTTCACAGATGCCAAAGCAATCTGGAGGACCCCAGTGATCTGCAGGGCAAGC
>JAAAKB020023223.1:0-14736 GCA_010014835.2 Apostichopus leukothele
TAATGAAACATTTATCGATAACAAAATATCGATAATAAAAAGGTTTACTGGGTGAAACTGATCAAACAGTCGTTAGTCGATCAAAACCTGAAAGATGTTAGAGCAGAAACAATGCTCTCTCCAGAAACAGCTCCTCCATACATACTTGAGAGTTAGTTGATGCAGCTCGTTATCGAGTCATGTGATTGACAAGTCCCTTCACGTTCCAGTTACTTTAGAATTTTTGATTCTTTTGCTCATTAGATGAGTCTCACTTTCGATGAGTGATGGTGCTTGACCCTGTACTCGACTTAATCGTTGACGGATATCAAATTAGTAATCAATTACTAATTCTGATGTCTCTTTAATGTGGCAATGTTTTTTTTTTTTTAATTGTGTTAGAAACTGATGGTGTATAGACCAGTCATCCTTCTTAGTAATTCTCAGAGATGTATATTAAACTGGTCGTGACTTTTTGACATTTTGCCCCAGATAGTTGTGAAAAACATAGCAAATGCAGTGCCTCCAATCAATGACTGGTCATCTCGTCGGGGGAAGTCCGGGGGAGGGGGGTAGGGCAGTGACTTGACCTGACTGGAAAATGATAAGTGACCCTTAGAACTCTACAGTCAGCTCAAGAAACTTGTTAAAATTTGCCTTGAAGATTTTTTAATGGGAGATAGTTGTGACATAATTTTTTTCTTCCATTTGATTTGTTTCTATTGTTAGAAGCTATGATTGCTTTAGATTAATTAGTTTGGTACTTGACACTCAGTTATATCGCAAAGTAGTATGATATTTTGAAATATTTATCGCACGGAGCACAGCTACCATATGCATTGCACAATTTGTCACCACTCTACTCCCTTGATGCACCCTCCGGCATGCATTTATGTAGTTCGACATATATATTTATATCTATATATTTAGATCTATTAATGAATTATCCTGCTTTTACTACTCTAGAAGACACAATTCTGTCTTAGAAATTGGTGCCATCATCGGTATGCTAAAAGTTTATTAAAGTCATTTCTAGTTGTACTGGGGTGGGGGAGAAGATTGGGGGGGGGGACAGGTAAGTTAAAAGGAAAATACTGCAATTTGAATTGGTTTATGAAGTCTAGTCATATTAAGGTACATTGTGTACCCATGATCTGTTTCAGCTAATTATATCCATGCCTTCTCTAGGACATATCCATAGGAAAATTTGCATTTTCTTTTAAAGGATATATCGGTTAAGGCGTTCGTTCTTTAGTTCATGGAAATTCAACTTTATGTAAGAGATATCCTTACAACTAAGCCTATCTGTGATAATAAGGTGACCGTTTTAATCTAGGTAATGAATATTCATAATATAATTTGTACCAATCACATCCTTTCTTCAGTGATGCGAGTTTTGGGAGAATATTCTATTAAAAACTTTTTTCAATAAAAAAAAAAAAATCAAAAATAGCATTCCCAGAAAAAGTTGCCTCTTTATAAAGCGACTTGCATCAGTTGTGGTTTAATGATTTCATTTAACCGTATATATCTCTGGAATACTTTACCTAATTTCTATCGAGGTATATTAAGATTTGGCACCAGAGGGTAACATGTAAATAAATGCCCCTTCAATTATTCTTTAGATTGATTAGAATTTTAGATCTTGATTTAGATTGATTAGAAAATTTTTAGATTGATTAGAAAAATAGATCTTGATTAGAATTTCCTCGCCTCTTCCCTCCATCTGTCAGGCCTGCCTCTCCCGAAGAAGAACAGAACGACTTCGAGTACGATGCCGAAGAGGAACGAGAAGATTTCGCAAGCAAGCCAGGTGTCCAAGTTAAAGCACTCTATGACTATGATGGTGTGGAGGAAGATGAACTCAGCTTCCATACAGGTATGTCGATGTCAGGCAAATTAGGGTTGAGTTGTGGAGTGGTGGAGGGGGAAGAGTGGGGTGGTGGAGGGGGCAGAGTGGGTGGTGGAGGGGGCAGAGTCGGTTGTGGGTTGGTGGAGGGGTAAGAGTGTAAACCCATTCTCTATGATGGCTCTTTGGAAATGAACTCGACTTCCATACAGGTATGTTGATGTGAAGCTAATGATGGTAGGGTCGTGGGGTGGTGGAGGGGTTAGAGTGGGTTGTGGAGTGGTGTAGGGGTTAGAGTGGGTCATGGGTTGGTGGAGGGGTTAGAGTGGGTTGTGGAGTGGTGTAGGGCTTTACTTTTATATGGTGGAAGAAGATGACCTCAGATTCCATACAGGTATGTCAGTATGGAGTAGGTAAGGGGTAGGGATGTTGGGTGGCGTAGGGTGTTTAAGCCAATGATCAACCATCTGCTTTTTATCCGATTGACAGCTCTGATGTCAAATGGCAGGACAGGGGTGCGATAATTGCATGCAGGAAGCTGAACTTACATTCCACACAGTTATATTGATGTGAAGCAAATGAATAAGAAACAATTGAGGGTAGGGTGGTGTGGGGGGTGATAGTTTGAAACCCGCTCAATATTGTGGAATCTTAGAAAATGAACTCAGCTTCCGCAGAGTTATATCAGTATCAAGCAAGATATGAGTTTGTTTGAGGCACCGTTTAACCCTGGAACCTCTCCCCACATGCCACTCCCCCTCCCCTACCCTCACCCATCACAGAGGAATTGAAACCAGTTTTTGAGAGATGGTTGAAAGGCATTTCTTAAGACCTGTAATTACTTTAAGATGCCTTTTTGCAGTTTGTGAAAAGTATCAAATGGGAATAGGTGTTTGTTCAGCGGTTACACAATACACAGAGGTAACATGGCTTCCAACTTATAAACCATCAAAGATGTGGTTATTGAGTATCACCACCAACATAATTAATTCTCTCTGTCTCTCCTCAATCTGTTTCTAGGAGATATATTTGTGAAGTTGGAAGATGAAGATGAGCAAGGCTGGTGCAAGGGGCGTGTCAACGACAAGGTCGGACTCTACCCGGCTAACTATGCCACGCCGATCTGAGGGCGCCAGACATCCTGGACATGTATGGAGATCACCAGCAGCAGCAGCATCCCAGTTTGGACGTAGGTCATTCCGGAAGAAAATCAATCGATGAATTAAACTACAGCGTTATCATTGTCGTCAGTGTTGAAAACATAAAAGGAGACGTAAACTCACAGGAGGGCTATCATCAAAAGGGTATCGTGAAATTCAGTCAGTGAACCAATCGATCGAGGTGAAAATTCGTAAATCCAATCGCCGAGGTACATCGTTATCGTCGATAATATCGACGACGGAAGTGAAAACTGAAAGCGAGTTGATCAGCCACTAGTGGGAATTAGTCAGGTTGCACTTCGGTATTAATGTCAGAAATGGCATCTTTACGGAAAACCTACAAATTTCTTTCCTGGGGATTGTTGGTAGTGAGTGATAACAGGCCTACTCTACTCTGGCATTTCATTACTGGGTATTTATTTGAGTATCTCACTTGTTGCAAAAATGATTTTATCTAATCTAGTCTAGTCTGTAATTAATCCGGGTTCTATAGTTATCCGGATCAGTCATTAGCCATTTCAATTCCAGCCTTAAGGTACTGTGTACAGAGTGTACCATGTACTGTGTGTACCATGTACAGTGTGTACCATGTACAGTGTGTTTCGTGTGTACCATGTACAGTGTGTACCATGTACAGTGTGTACCGTATGTACCATGTACAGTGTGTACCATGTACAGTGTGTACTGTGTGTACCAGGTACAGTGTGTACCGTGTGTACCATGTACAGTGTGTACCGTGAGTACCATGTACAGTGTGTACCATGTACAGTGTGTACCGTGTGTACCATGTACAGTGTGTACCGTGTGTACCATGTACAGTGTGTACCATGTACAGTGTGTACCATGTACTGTGTACCTATCTAGTACTCCTTTGATATCAGGTACAACCCTTTAGTTCGTCAGCTCATCCTTCTTTATTAGATTTAGCCTTTAAGACTACCAGGTCCAATTCGTAGCTATCAGGGTAGATTTCAGCTGTCAGATGTGTCCTGTTCTGTGTGATGTTATGTCCAACTGTACGATGCTGTTGGTGACTTCGTCATGTGTAGACATACTAACTGGATTGTAGTACAAGGAAGAAATTAACAATTTTATATAAACCCATTTGTGAGGCAACCCATTTTGAAACATCAGGTTTACCCAATCCAATATGCTGTTCATCAATAATTTGACTTTTTTATGGGAGGGGGAAGGGAAGAGATATTTAAGGGGCCTATACACCCCCACCTGTGGCAATGCCACTGCTGTGTGGACCCCAATGACAAATACAATTCAAGAAGACAATGTACTTAAAACTTATTGTTTGGTTTGAATGAAAATGTCATCTATCCTTGAATTTTTTTCCTCTCAAATTTCATGATTTTATTTGGCTCTTTGATTTCTTTTATACATATTGATATGCAAGTTTGGTGAACCCTTGAAGTGTTGACATTCAGTGGATTCTTGGACAGACCGTCTAAGGCAGGGGTGGGCAACCTTTTTGAATGAATGGGCCAGATAGAAGGGGTGAAAAATTGACTGGGCCGCACCTAACCAACGACCTGCTGTTTATTTGAAACCTTTGATTCCGAGGACTTTCTAGGTGTGTGTACTTAATCTGTATTCACAAAAACATAATGTCAATACAGTACAGTTGATAATTAATGGGGATAGTAGGCCTACCTGACAGCATCATTAGTGCCGATAAATTTTAAGCAGCTACCTCGTTTTTTGTGATGATGTAAAATAGGTTGATTTTTTTTCTTTTTCTTGAGACATCTCACAGGCCGCAAAAAAATCCCTGGTGGGCAGCATGTGGCCCGCGGGCCGTAGGTTGCCCACCCCTGATGTACATGTAAATGCAAAATCAAGGCCATCTTGCTTTAAAACAGAACTGCTAATATGTTTGTGTATATCTATCATGTCTCACAGGAACTAACATTTAATAGTGACAAAACTTGAAATTCAGAGCCGAAATTACTCCCTGAAGTCCTCTAAAAAAAAGTACACAGGATCTCATAAAAAAAAATGTCTTCTTTTTCTTTGAATAATTTGTTTTTTGTGTAAAATTCTACATCAAGGTGTTCACCTGTTGATGCAGAAAAGTGCATAACACATCTGAAAAAGGATATGTTTTACACGACGACGACTATTCTCAGAATTTGTGCAAAATGGAAAAAAATAATAAGTCATACAAATTTTTAATGTTTCTAATTCTTGAATTTCCACATTGTGGTAACCTGTGAACAGTTTAGTGTGTCTTGACCAGAGTTCTACGAAATGCTGAAAAAGTCCATACCCACTGAGGTTTGGTATGTACAGTATCTATAATCTTACTGGTACCATGGTAGTAGTACACATATAACAAAGCACTCTTCCTGGAAAAATTAATAAATTGTAAACTAGTAAATCAATTCAGTAAATGAAATTTTAAAACTCTAAAGGAAAATTGTTTAGACTTCATACAGAGGACCTTGGTCATGTTCATGATAGGTTCGTTACCTGTGTATTGATTTATGGTAAACCCTGCACAACTGTGTGATTGTTGTATTGTTGGTGTTATTACGAGACACAGACATGTACTCTCATCGCCTACTGTAGTATTACTACACAGTATGTAGTACTGTCATTCATAAGTTCTATAGTCAACAGTGTTTAGGTACAGCTGATGATACTATACTTAACACTAACAGTACTAGTTAAAGGTACACATCATTGAAGCTGAGTAAGCTACTTAAAGGGTATGAAGACTCGCGTACAAAGAAACGTCTAATGCCGGTAATCTGACCTAGTTTCGAATGATGTGTAACAGAAGTGTTAGACACCACCATGGATTCCAGAAAATACACACACAGCTTGCTACCGTCGGTAATTAGACACTAGTGTACAGTCAATACATGCAGCTGCGGTCAATACCCACAACACAGTGTACATAGTGCCAGTGAAGGACATCTCAGGTCTAGATAAATGATAACATGGTATCACGTTTCATTACTGTCTGCATTTTGTAAGGACAAGAAGAAAACTTCACTTGCAAGCAACGGAAAGGTAACTTTCTTAGAGCGCGGTTTGGGGCAAGTCTCCAATGCCTTCAATCCCACAATTCATACATTTGTACGGTACTGTTGCTGTATAGGTACTTTGCTGCTCACTTACCTGTCGCTACTGTATACAGTATGTACATAAGGATGTGAACATAACACTACTACATAGTACAGTACAGTACAGTATGTACATACTGTACTGTACATACTGTATACATACATACATACATACTATCAGGATGTGAACATAAAAGTACTACATGTATACAGTATGTACAGTACAGTATACATGTACTGTACATACTGTATCCATGTACCTATCAGGATGTGAACATAACAGTACAGTACATATAAATACAGTACCCCTGTACAATAACTGTTGATGCATAGTAGTACTGTTGGCAGAGGCTCCTTAGCCAGTTTAATAGAGACTTTGCCTTTAATTAAATGCATACATGTATACATGTTGTGCAGCCTCTTTAACCTAGACTGTGATTATAAGTTGACCTTGCAGTGCAGTCAATAATTGTTTCCTTACAGTGTGGAACATGTCAAGGTAACTATGACCAAATGTTGCACTGTAATGATTACAGTACTACTACAGTATTGTAACCTCAGACATTCATTGGAGCTACTGGACACATGGTACTAATAGTACTGTGTCATGTATGAGTTACCATTACAATGAACCTATAACAGGATGTAACCACAGCTGCAGTACCAGAACATACTGTACATGTACATGTATATATAACTACCACTGTACTGAGTATATACTGAATACTTCTGAATACTTTTTTTTATTTATTTATTTTTATTTCTTTAAATATTTCTTTTAACCTAAGACATGGAGCTACTGTATACACATTACTGTGTCATATATACTACATACTACAATATATACCAATAGTGTTCCACTAGTCTCAACTAATCCTCATGTATATCATGATATAACTGTAAGTTGCTAATTAAATGCCAAAAACAAATTGTGGTCAAAGCATGGAAATATTCAGAGAAATGCTTTCATGGTCAAAAGTTCATGTAGCAGGCAAATTATTAAATGAAGTCCCATATTTCATGAGAATTGTTCCTCGTAAATTTACTAAAAAAATGTCTGTACGGTATAAGAACATGATATTTTTGGTAGAACTTTACAATATCAGTTGATGTTTTTATTGCATGTATATACTGTAGTAAACATTGTTATAATGCACAAGCTTATATGTACCCCATAGATTATTAAAGGCATTGAAGACTCGTCCCAAACCATGTGCGGCCATCTGAAAAAGTTAACTTTCTGTTGCTAGCAAGTGACCTTTTGTTTGTGTTGTTACAAAATGCAGACAGTAATGAAATGTGATACCTTGTTATATTTAGCTGGACCTGAGATGTCCATCGCTGTATTGTTTATACACTGTGCTGTGGGTTTTGACCGCAGCTGTATGTACTGACTGTACACTAGTGTCTAATTACTGACAGTAGCAAGCTGTGTATTTGCTGGGATCGATGGTGGTGTCTAACACTTCTGTTACACCTCATTCGAAACTAGGTCAGATTACCGGCATTAGACGTTTCTTTTTGCGCGAGTCTTCACACCCTTTAAAAGATTGAATTGTTGTGTCTTTCATGGACTCACCTGTCCTAATTTGGCATCCAGCAGGATGTCCTCGTGTCGAAGGTCGTGCTCGTCCTTGACCTTACTAATTGGATTTCTGATCATCGCGTTGGACGCTTTCGTCACCGGTGTTTGAGTTGACATGTGATGGTTCACCAGTTCCTGGATTGACCCAAAACTCCCTCCTTCCAATCGATACTGTAAAAAACCAGAACATTCGGCAATTATGATATATCATATCAAACAACATACAGTATGCCATTTCAATTTTATACATTGTCATCACGTAATGTGAGGGAGGAAGGGGAAAGGGAGAACCCAGGTGTGTGGAGAGGAGGGAGGGGGGGCCTCTGAGGACCCCTGGCCCCCACTACTGCCTACAGATGATGGTATTGTAACACCAAAATGTTTTTTTTACATGGTGTTTTTACATGCTTTTATTTAAAAAATGTTATGCTAATATATTATATATAATATATATAATATATACAATATATATAATATATATTTTATATATATATTATGCTATTATTAAAAAAGAAGCACTATTGTAATAATAGCTATCAGCAGAAATAAGTCCCAAGATTGATTTGCTGTCATAGATAGGTTACGCTCTGCAGGTTTAAAAACTCGCAATCGACTGACCGTACTATCGTCTTGTTTCACGATCGGGAAGTGCCTCTGTTTATCGGCGGACCTGCAGGAGAGCACGTACTGGCCGGAAGCGTCGCTCTTGAATCTGACGATAAAGTCTCCCTCCTGTTTCAGCAGCTCCTCCGTCTCCTGTCTCGGCAGGGCGCCGTGATACCAGGCTTCATCCTCCAGGGGCACGTCCTTGTTGGAGCTAGGCTGTAGACACAAACATCTCTGCTGTAATTTACTCAACATCAACATTATTCTGTTAAACAACAACTTTGGACGACAAAAATGACTGAACCTAACTGTAATAGGAGACCGGCTTGACACTAAATGAAGTCAGACGACTGCAGGAGCACGCTTCTCCCATCTCATGTTTGTTCAGCTGGAAGAATTCACTTATCAAAGGACATGTGCACACTGTCACCTGACAGTGCACTTGTCACCTGACTGAGTGCACTAGTCACATGACTGAGTGCACTTGTCACATGACGTCAGTGCATGAGAATGGTCCACCCTTCACCCACCCCAGATCAAACACTTGCTTATATCACAGATCCGAAGCAGACTCAAAGATTGAAATAAGCCAAGACAATAGGATTAACTCATATCTCCCATTCTTGGTATTATTTAAATGTACTATGAATTAACCATTGTCCACAGGTCTTCAATATTGGCAAAATGCTTAACACGCTAACATTTTCAAAATTACTTCCCGAAAGGCTCTGAGCCTCTCTACATAATACTCAGATGGGTGGGTGTTCAATTAGATAAATAAATGTCTCAGTGAGTTTATATGCATTGTGGGTTGAAATAATAGACTTGTCGTTATTTGATGTTTTAGTATGTGTAGGGGAAACACTGATGACTATTAATATCAGTGTTTAATGCTTTAATATTCACACACACACTTATGACTTATATAAACTCCCTTCATGCCTCTTTAATACTTCACACCCACGCATGTTTACGAGACTGATATTTCAACGGTGCATTATAAAATAGCGAATCCAAAACATATCAGTAAAGAATTGCCAAGGTATAATAAATTCAGGTTGCAGATAAACCCAGCTTTCTTAAAAAAAAAAAAAATTATGTCAATAAATTCTGAGGTTTAATCTTCCTTGCAAGCTGTAATATAGTATTCCCACCTAACATTTCCCAAGAGATTTGGAACATGCGACTGAAGCACTGGGAACCTAATAACTCAGACATTAAGTAAAACGAGAAGTGAAAGCAACGAGGAAACAGTTACCTTTATCACTAGTATACTAGCACTCTCTATAGTTAACTAAACTTTAACGCACCTGCTGGTCTTGTTTGTCAAACACGAGACACCTTGCAGCTAGCATTACGTACAGGTTAACACGATAGCAACACAGGTTTTTGAAATGTCATGTCATAAGTGTAGTGTTAGTAGAAATCAAGTCAGAAAATCTGCTAGAAATGAACACTTCCT
The DNA here is from genome assembly GCA_010014835.2 of Apostichopus leukothele. Classification (NCBI taxonomy): domain Eukaryota; kingdom Metazoa; phylum Echinodermata; class Holothuroidea; order Aspidochirotida; family Stichopodidae; genus Apostichopus; species Apostichopus leukothele. Next base: position 9,722 of record JAAAKB020023223.1, read on the forward strand.
CGTCCAAGGATATGTTTCTCTTGAATCTCCCAGGGGAAGGAGTCTTGACTAAGACAACAATTGAGATTTGTAATTCAGGATGTTTGTACATGAATTAAATTTCAACTAGCTTTAATTACGTCTGTAGTTTTAGCAACAGAGGACATGAGGAAACAGGAGAACTAGTACATCTCCAAAAGTCACAATTTTTTCTCTGACATTTCAGATCAACTCTTTACAGTTAATATACAGAATATAGTAAATTATCATATGTCTTATTTCTAGAGGTAGGTTAAAGGTCATATGTTTTTTGCTCCAAGTTCACTGCAGACATTTCTAGTCAGTTATATAGGACATTTAAGTGTCTCATTCCATATGCTGGCAAAGCAAGAAGTGCAAATGATTGTCCATGGGTTACCACTTTTCTAGCACTTTTTCACTTACATATATACTCGCACGCATACATACATATACATGAATACACACACACATACACCCATACATATATTCAAGCATATAACAATTCCATGCTCAACATGCAATAGTGATATCAAAGAGGTCACTTACTGTCAAACACATTCACTTATTGCTATGGGAACGGGGAAGGTGGGTGTCACATCAGGTCATCTACATTACCATATTCAGGAGGCACACCTACACATCTCTGGTGTATCATAAACCCAAGACCAAAGTTGACATGCATGTTACTGAAGGGAGTTAGGATGTGTGGTCCGAGTCAACAGAGGTTGTTTCATATATGTAGAAGCACCTCCTTTCCCAGGTTACCATCACAGCATGCACTCATACATAACATACACACATACATTTATACACATGCAAATGCACTTTGAATACACAAAATCCAAAGTCAGGCTCCATCCTGTACATCTCCGTTATGAAGTTTTATTAAGTTGTAACGATGGGGGTCTTTAGCTATCACTAACAGGCCAAGTATACTGAAGCATCTTGTTCCTAACCAAAGCTAGTAGCTATTACCACATATACTTCTTGCATTGTTGTTATATTCAATAGCTGTATGGAAGGCCGTGCCTTGACCATATATCAAACACATATTGTTTTTTGGTTTATTTCTTGTTTGTGGGAGGGGGCGGGGGAGGGGCTGTTTGGTGGAGGAGAGAGTTTGGTAGTTGTGTACCCAACAGAAGGACATGAACCAGCTAGCAATAGTACTTGGACATTTTCTTTTATTGTTTTACTTGGTCATTTACGGCATTCTTGAGAGTTTCAGCAAAGAAACAAGAAAGTTGTGCACAACAAATGCTTTTACATTGCCAGGACAAACTATATTGCAATATTTAGTAATAATGTCTTCCCAGGATGCAAAACACTCACTTCCTGTTTGTTCAGTAAGGTTTGAATAACCATGCAAACAAGACAAGTCAAGGATCTCAAAACACATCAGGCCCACAACTAGGTTTACACAGACAAGGCAACCATCAATTTGCAATAGGAGGTGTTTATCTCCAATTCAATTGCAGATATACAACTAATTCAGAATTTTATAACATTTTGGTCAACATCTGATGGATCTCGCTGCCTATGCTATAAAATTGAAATTTCGAAAATTCCACAGAAAAGCAGATCAAAAAGATTGTTAGCTCAGTATTATCATTTTGGGAAATGGCTTGGCCTAATATCCAGAATGATCCCCTAGTTACAGGCCTTCAGTTCATGCTAGAAGCTACTCACTTTAGCATAGAAGAACTGATTGGTTTGTCTTCTGTAATAGGAAAACTGTTCTCCGGCTGTGATCTTCACAAGTACAGAATAAATGAACAATTCTACTAACTTGTCATAATATGGAAACTATTGTAACCATAGGCTACATGTCAATACTTGTTTGGGAGTGATTGATTTAATATAATGCATATACAATATATGATACCACTCATTGATTTATCAACTGACATAGTATGGGCAATCTGTTTTGTGTAGCAGCCTACACCCATTGCCTATCATTACATAAAGGCTGGTATCATACATGTCTAATGCTGATCAATAAGATTAACTATATAAGCCTACATGTGATAGTAACAATATCGATCACATCAATATACTATTAAATGAACCAAAGATAGATAGATTCTTCCATTGTAGCTTATACTGCAGCTAATATAACATCCAAATGATTTTACTCAAAAAGCTTTAAAAGAAGTTTGGTTCAAATGGCTAACCAGGTATTCATTTAATCATGAACACTGCTTATATATGACAACAAGGGAGTTGTCATAGCAACCACAATTTTGATTCAAAATGGTTTATAAAATCTTATCCACGTGACCACAAAGAACCATGTGACTAACTTGCATTTCTCTATCTCACAATATAAAACTAAAGTAAACATGTCCTTTTATGTGTATCTTTCAACATATCTCAATACTAACTTTCTATGTAAACCACAACTTAGTGATCAATAGATTTGACCTATTCCTCTGAATGACAAACAAGAAAGGTATTTACCCCTTTGTCAGGCTTGAATATACTCGACAACTTAATTGTCCTCGATGCTGTACCCTGAAAGGAAAAATAAAACAAAAAAACACTTGTGTCATTTTACTGAGTAAATTTGCTGTTGAGTCAGGCAAAATGTTGACACGGCAGGCAGAGGGCTTTGTTGATTGCTGCCAGGGCGAAGATGTCAAGTTTTATGGGTCACTTTGAGGAAAAAACTTCATAGTTTCAAAAAATTATCTCATGAATAGAATGAAAGTATGACTTTGTAGAGTTTTAGTACCTTTCGATCAATTTGTTAAAATCAGGAAATGCTCTTGAATGCCATTTGAAAATGATATTATTCGTCAAAGCCAGCGAAAATGATATGAAATGACTGAGAACAATGAATGGGGCACAACACTAATGTGGGGGGTCCCAAAGAAATGACAGTGAGTGGCTCAATTTTTCCAGATATTGGAAAAGTTGTCTACGTTTTTTACTTAGCTTGCCGACGGAGATGAATTAGGCTGTATTTCTAGCTTTCATAGTTTGCAAACCTCTGATATACAAAACCTACTATCCTACTACATTAATTTGTATCCATGAAGCCTTTTTTCTTTTCAGTATCGTCATGAGATGCATCTACAATTTATTTCCCTCGTTAAGTTGGCAAAAATCATCGTCGAAAAGTGAAATATTGTGAATCGACAGAAAATACCATGTTTTTATCCAAAAATGGTGTACCATCTAAACTAACTTTACAACCTAAAAGGAATTTGTTGGGCAAGAAGATCTTTTTTCGAGTGAATTTCACAATATTTCAGAAATAGCAGGTCTCTGTTAAGTACACCTGAGCTAGTCCTTGTATTTCACAACATTTTAAAGTCACAATTATTAATCCTAGTTTACCATCTGCCCCTATTTTACATAACTATTCCAGATGAAGTATTGAGACTGTAACATAAACTCACAGTCTGGGGTATCGGTCCCAGGGACTGCTGGTCCTTAAGGTCTATCCCTAATGGCAGTTGGTCCGGGTCGATTCCCTGTAACTGTTCCTGGAGGCAGGACAATTGCTGCTCGACTTTAGCTTCGTGGCACTTCAAGTTTAAGATATCTCGAGAGAGATCTCGGTAATCTTTCTGTTTTGTGAGCAGGCTGGGAAAAAAAAACAACAACAAAGCAAAAGATGAGAGATAAACATTATCCAATAAACCACAAATGTCAGTTAAAATTTATGAAATTTATTTTCAGACCTATAACTATTGATCAGCTTTTCTGCCCATCTGGTGTTACCAACGATAATAAAGTAGCTAGAAATATCATTTGTTATTAATTCAAGAAATGAGTGGACAAGGAGAAAGGATATAAGGCAAGGTTTAAAGTTTTACTAACGAAAGAATAAAGTATGAAATTAAATCAATGTTAAGAAACCATAATTTTATAAATCGTCTGTGATAGTGGCTTTATGAAACCTTCAACAGTTTAATGGCCAATCCATCAAAAAAAAAAGGTCATGCATACATCTTTTGGAAGTACAAAAGATTGAAGACAATGGTTTCTTTGTTATATTTTTCTGTTCCTTGCGGCTTTTTCTTTGTTTTATTTACTTTCTTTAATGGAAATGGGTTAACAAAAAATATTTGAATAAATTGGTTCAAATTAGGGAGGAAAAACAAACAATATTGAATCAAGAGCAAGAAAGGGGGTATATGTGGCAAGGAACAACCATAGGTTCTAAATACAAAGACTGCCACACCTACAGTACACTAGGCAATAGCCTACACTTTAGTTTCATAACAACTAGTAATAATACACTGCTATCCCAGGAATACTACCACCAAAAAAAAACATATCCTGTACACATTGATTAAAGTACAGGAAATATAAGGTGAAGCAAAGCGAAACAGAGAGAGGGGAAATACTTCAAAGAGTATTTCAGAGGTTTGGTATCATATATACAAACTGAATATTAACACAACTACTGGATGCATGCACTTCACTGTCACCAAAGCTAGTAGTAACAAACTGTTACCTCAAGAGCCTGTGAAATGACCTGCAGAACATTGATTTGCATAGATTGCTTAAAGTACAGGAAATATGAATGAAGGTGAACCGAAGCAAAACAGACACAGCCAGATATAATTTGCAGAGCATCGCAGAGGTTTGTTAACACATACAAACTACGCACAACTATGCATGCACTTGAGTTTCCAAAAAGCAAAAGTGATTTGAACAGCCACCAAAAATGGAAAAAATTCAATACAACGAAGACATGTCAGAAATGTTTAACGTACAGGACAAACTGAGGTAAACCCTGCCCCCCCAAAAAAAACACCCAAAAAAATGAAGGGGAATACTTAAATAAGTGATATGACATAAGTTGTAATGCATAAACACCAGATACTACCACCAAATGCATACATGTCTTATACAAGCTTAATTCCCACACTTTCAAGTTTGTTAAAGAGTTGTCCTAAACAACTTTTCACAGGCATAATTAGTATAGATAGATAGATAGATATTTATTCAGCCATTAGATAGAATATATACAATGGAAATTGGATGAAAACAGGAGCTCA
>JAAAKB020023333.1:0-14736 GCA_010014835.2 Apostichopus leukothele
TTTAAACGTAAATTGTGAGAGTGAGTGATTGGGGGTGGGGTGAGGTGGGGGGAGGTGGGATACACACTTAAAGTTTAAGAAGAGGTCTAATTCTTTTCTGGATAAATTTAACAATGTCCTCACGAGAAAAAAAGTTAAATTTTTGATGTGAAAGGTGCATTCTAAGGCATATTACGTCTATAATTATGTCTACACACATGATTGTGCTAATAACTTTTGTCTGTATGTGTGGGGTTGAAAGGGGAGGAGTGTGTACACCCTCATACCCCTTCCCCTCACACCTGAGTAATGGGGTTGCAGGTTGTTGTTACCATGGACTGCTAGTCCAAACTAAACTGGCTTATACTGACTTTTAGACAAAAAGAAAAACGTTCAGACTAAGATGACAAATTGCTCAAATAACTTGAATAAGACGGGTAAGAAGAGGAATACAACTTAATGAAATGTAACCAGCTACTTACTTCTTAAGTACCCACTTAAAAAAGGAACCGATTGGAATAATAACTTCCAAAGAACAAATATGAAACGATTAACACATAAAAAAGACAATCTTACCCTGACAATCTCATCATCGGGATTAAAATCTTCATCATCTTCTTCACTGTCAACCTCTGCTCCCATCCGATACTCTTTATCACTCATATCTCCATCTGATAATTCTGCCTCTTCTTCTTCCTCCTCCTCTTCTTCTCCTCCACCCATCTCCTCATTGTCTATGTTGTAAGCCATCTGCCTCTTCTCTCTCTCTTGTTCTCTTCTTTCTTTCATCCTCTGTTGCAAGGTTTCTTTCAAATGAAGCAATTTAGCACCTTGACAACAAAGACAAAGAAATATAGTCAACATGACATGACATATTTCAATTTTGGACATGACAAAAAAAATATATATTTACATTGCATACACTCATTACAAAAATTATTAATGTTATTACAAATTTACTATTTTAACAAATTATTAATATCTTTATCATTAACACTGAATATAAAACTGCTACACACTTTGACCAGCTTTTCACTATGTTATACCACATTACAATTTTTCCTGCATCCTCTCATTATCTAAATAAGATCAGAGGTTTTACGACTTACCCGGCACTTTCAATTTGGGGTTAATTTCTTGTTCCTCTGGTTCCAGGATGATAGATATACGTTCCGCCTTTAAATCCTCTTTGCCGTCCTCATTGGTTGCCTTCTTAACAATGCTGAAAAGAAAAATTAATAGAATTTCCATTGACAAAATAATGAGGAAAAGTTTTTGCAAAACCCATGAAAGAAGTCTGTTAAACTTGAAATTTGACTCCACTCTCAATAGAACAAGTCATTTAATTACTTCAGTAATGAGATTCAAGCGTATTCAAGGAATAATTGTTACGACTTTTTGGAATATTTGTTCACAGCCAGAAATTCAAACCTCTGATATGACATCCCTTCCCCTGCCTTCTTTTCCCCACAGCTTGCTCTCAGTTCTTTTGCCCTTACCTCAATTGCACCTCTTGCTGGGTCTTACGACCTCTTGATTTCTTGGTGGAGTGTCTGGCGAATCTCTCCATCAGGTTCTCGACCCCTGCGGGTATCTCCGTCTTGGGGGTTTCCTCCTCCAGACATATCACCCTCTCTGATTCTCCAGAGAGTTTAGGAGTAATATTCTTAAATTTGTCTAGACTAGCCTGAAGTAACCTCATTGCTGTGGACTGTCTCTTTGCAGATGATGCAGGCGTAACCTTCACGAGACATCTATCTCCATCTCCTGGTGAAGTTCCATCACCTGGTGAAGTTTCTAACAATCCCTCTGTGTTCTTAATATGATCCAGGTCCCTAACTTTTGGGTCGTTTGCAACTTTTGTCTCTGTTTGAACCGTTTCTCCTTGGGGAGAGAGGTCACCAGATTTTTGTCCGACCAACGAGACACTTTCACCTATGAATGATTCATTTTCAGTCTTAGATCCGATGGTTCCGGTCTCTCCTTTTGCTTCACCGTCATCACCTACCGATGATGACTTTATAGAATCTGCCCTAGCGATATGTTCTGTTGCCATGGTTACTGTCTGACTACCTAAGCTATCACCGATATTGATATTCTTGGTTGAGCATTCATCCGGTAATCTGATTGTCTTCTCCGTCTCGGATGAGAAGGGATCTGGAAGATCGGCAGCATCGTTCTTTTGCTCCATCGGTTCAAGTTTTTTCTCTTCAGTCGCAGCCCTGTAGAATATGAGATGATCAGTGTACTTCAGGAAAATACAAATTTTGGTGTTTTCAGGTTTATTCACACTCTACTTTTGTTATTGAAGAATGTATGCACTGCTTTTGTTTTTCTGGAGGGGGGGGGGGGTGGTGGCTTCTTCAGTGGACACAACCAGGGTCCATATGTGCCACCCCATGGTGTACTTACTGTTAATAAATGGACAATGCCATCTCATTTTAGAATAGATTGCATAAGGTAAAACTGAAGTTCCCCAGAAGACTTTATAAGAGTTTGCTAGCAAAGGAACGAACAAATGGGAAATATTGGGTTCACAATCATCTCATGACATGTCAAAAGTATTGAGCTCCTGACAAGTTCTCTTAGGGCAGGTAAAGGGCAAGGCTAGACTCCATGTGTGAGACAAAATACGATATTAATTAATATATATTAATTAATATATTAATAAGATATTAATTAAGTTCAGAAAAGCATAGATTACATGTTAATGTCAATTCCTTCAGATATACACTCAATGGATCAAGTCCAACATTCGAACTGCATTTAGTCGTTACACTACTGTTAAAGCAGCTCTATAGTATAGAGTCATTGTTTCTATCTATTTCTATAATCAGCTCTCTGAATCTATTGATACATCAAAGATACATCAAAGGCTCAAATGATTTGACAGTACGTTATATTACCATCACAAAGTCATGTACACTTCCTTACTGTGAACATTTGAACTATAAATTGCTTATTAGCTTGATCACCCCATATAAACCCCCCCCCCCCCACTTCCATCACACCACTGAAAAGCGAAACAAACAACCCTATGTATGAGACAGCAAAAGAGTTACCCTGCTTATTGTCAGAATAAACCATTTGATTAATTCGTCTCAACACAGGCTATCAATTTCCTCACAAAGAAGTCAGCACAAATTTAAACTTGTGATATAAGACGGTATGTTAAAAATCAGCTTGTATCATCATTGCTCTTTGTTTGTAAGATATGAAAACATGCCATGTCCATGCCACTTGAAATCATCTGTCTTACCCAGTCTGCCAGAAGGGGAAGACAATCCACAATTGTCTTATAAGTGCACACTTTACATGTAAACGAAAAATACAAAACATGGACAAACCTCGACAGCCCTCTCAACGGCTTCAGGGGTCTGGCAGATGGCGGCCTCTTATTGAAGAAGTCATCCACTGTCAGTTGCTTCGGTTTGTGATATGGCAGACGTAATGCAGATTCTGCAAATAAAGGGGGGGGGGAGATCTCATTAAATTCTAATCCAAGTTAAACTGTTTACGACACAGTTACAAATTGTTCCTAAAACAAATGAAGGAATTGAATGATACAAATGGTTATTCGGACAGAATGTCATTTGTTTAAAAAAAAAATTATAAGAAAACTCTTCTGACAATTATATTTAAATATATTTATCATTAACAGTTATTTCTTTGTTTGCAGTTGCATCTGAAATTTTCTTTCTGTTAGATGAGCTTCAACAGAAACTATCTGAAAGTGTGCTTTCCCTTTTTTCAGTTACGTTAACTGGCTGGCATCTCTCTCTCTTTCTCATTTTCCTTAAAAAGGTGGGGGAATGGAGGTAGAGTCTGTTAACAAACTCACAGCATAATTATTCACTGTGTCCTTCCTAATAGTTGAATAGCAATGGCACTCACTACAAGCAAAGTCATCACATATTGTATAATGCTCTTGAACAAGAGTAATGTCCGTACCCTCTAATTGATGGACAAGGGAAGGTGGAGTGAGTGTGAGGAAGTGTGAGGGAGGGGGATGGGTGGCATTATGCCTTGAGATTTCACTTTACGATGGATCACTATGGCAACGCTGGCACAGGTTTTTTCCTTCCTTGGTTACGATAGACGATCAGTTTACTCAAAAGTATGGACAAGATATTCAACTATTGACCAATCAACTTCTGGGTGGTTTTTCAGCAAGTTTATGGTGTTCTGGCAGTTTGTTGAGGTCCAAGAGTAATGTGCACACTTTTTATGACAATGACTTCAAATTCATGAATGATATTGATTAGACAAGGGCTAAAAATAACTGCTAATTCAATCCAATATCATACAAAATGGAGGAAGGGAAGTAGGGCAGATGGTTGGGTTGAGGGAGGACAACAGGGGAAAGATGGTATCACAACCACTCTTTTGAAACCCTTATAGTGTAATAATAACAGCTAACCTCTAATTAGTCTTTGACTTTCACTGTGTATTTTCTGTATTGCTTCCTTCTTGAGCCTTCTCGGCTTTGGTGTTCTACTTCCATGCTGGAAAAAAACAAAAGAAACAAAAAATGAATTGATCACAAATTTTGTCTTTCAACTTGAGCCATCTACTGTACTAGAAAGCATTAGAAGAACTAAAGACAATAGGCAAGTGTCAAAATGTCATTTATTATTTGTCATATTTATTCTCAAAAAAGAAAATTTATGAAAATCTTGAAAGCTTCTGGACATCAGCCTTATCAGTACATGACAAGAAGAATGCATTCCATTATTTTTATAACTGAGCTTAGCCAAGGAACTATTCCAGGAATACACTATATAACAGTTTTCCTTGGTATAGATAATGTGAAAATCAATATCATCTGATATTTTTCCAAAATTAATTTTTTGGGAGAGGTATCTTTCTCCTTGAGGTATTACAAAACGTTCACTACAATGACTTCCATATGCGTAAAACTTAAAAAAAGCTTTCAAAAACCTGTTTCTTGTTTATTTACAAACACAGATCATGCCATAAATAGTGTGCATTTGGTGTGACTAACAACAAATGAAAAGAACTTTAACACCCTGGAAGCTATATTGATAAACTAGTGTATCTAAGCAAAATATAACACTTTGTTATTGTCTAAATGATCTGTTGTAACATAAATTTCATGCTCTTGCTTTAACATTCTTTAAAAAAGTATCCATTTATTTCCATAACCATGAGAACACTGATGAAATGATCACAAACCTTATGAGGTGATTTAGCTCTTTCAGAAGCATCTGGCCTATCTGCATCTTGATTCTGGTCACTCAGATCATCTTTCTCTGGGACCAATCTCTTAGATGAAGTTTCTCCATCACTACCAGACCCTCGTTCTGAATCACTTCCAATCTCCTCTAGGAGTCTCTTCTTCTTTCTCTTATCAGCAGCTGTAAACAAAGAGTCATTGTTTTCCCTCTGTTTTTTGCTGTGTTGAATCTTTAATAATGTGACATATGCTTTTGTTTTGCTCAGAACTTCAGTTGCCTACACAACTCACACTAATCACATTAAAAACAATGAAGTTGTACACACTTCCCCCCTCCACCCCACAAGCTATCAAATACGAGATGTGTGATCCATCCAAGGTTCCATTCTTCAGATATGTTTACATGCAAGACATCACACAAACACACGCAGGTGTGTTTAACATTCAAACCGAGGACCCCTTTGTTTTTTCCATTGTTCGAATCCACGTACCCTAACCTTAACAATACCCCATAACAATAGAATTCTTTCGAGGACGTGGTGATTCTTTAGAAATCACATCCGAGGGCCTGCAATTCTTTTGTTCAAGTCCTCGGTCAGAATACAAAACAAGTGCACACACACACACACTCACACCCTTTTCTGATACCCTCTCACAAGTTCTGCCATCATGTTCTTAGCTTGCAATTTTTTGTTTTCTATGAAATAAGGAGTAATGAATAATATACAGTGATATTAAAAGTTGGCTATTACAGTTTGCTATCTATTAGGGGGAAAAAAATTAATATATTGGACTAGAGTTTTAGCTATGCAATCCCTGCATTGAGCATCTCAAGAGGCTAAGTTTTGAAATCAGATTAATAACCACTAATTGGAATGACAAACAATGTGCCCAGTGTGATAAACGATATGACCGCGAGTCAATCACTCCATAGGGAGCATACCACAATTAGACTACTACATCTGTTAATAATACTAGAATGTCATTCGTGAAAATAATTTGCTTTCATTAGGAGGACCACGATCAGTTCCACAAGTTAATGGCCGATGGAGGAGCCCGTTGGGTGTTTATTACAATTATGGCTAAATGTGGAACCCATCCCATACAATTCACCCTTCAAAGCCCATTGGGTGATTATTACATGGCTTAATGTGGAACCCGCCCCATACGTCCACCCTTCAAAGCCCATTGGGTGATTATTACATGGCTTAATGTGGAACCCGCCCCATACGTCCACCCTTCAAAGCCAATTGGGTGATTATTCCATGGCTAAATCTGGAACCCGCCCCATACATCAACCCTTCAAAGAAACCTTTCAAGACTGATGCTAGATTACCAAATAGACATTCTTCAATTTTTACCATCTAAGTAATATTTCTTCCCTTCTTAGTCCTGACAACTTTTGACTCATGACTTTAATTTTGCAATCTGAGCAGAGAAATGGTTGGGATCAACTGGATTCTCAATTGATATTATTTTAAATGTAAAAGCGTTCAGTTCGTCTCTTGGCACTACTTACTCATTTAAGTGTTTATAGTGTTTACTTAACCAACCTTCTCCTATTCCTTCCTCTATCCCCCTATCCCCCTTCCCCCTCCCCCACCCTGTTCCTATTTGACTAATCTCTCTTTCTCCTATACTTTTATCACATTAATATTGGCATCATCTTATCATAACTCCATCCATTTATTCTTCTTAGTCTTCATAGCATTGGTGGCGAATAGTATGATATCTATTCTCCACAATGCCACTCTTTCTATGGTTGCCAACTGCGGTTACAACCTTCACGAAACCTCTCTTCAAATAATTTATTCTATCAAGCCGAGACAACTTAAATGATAGCCAGCCTAAAGGAGGAGGAAGAAGAACAAACTCCTCCAGTATATATATGTTCCTTCTTTCTATAGCCATGCATGCTGATGCTCTGAGGCAAGGAGTCCGGCCATCGAACACTGCACGCTGGAATGCTGGAGCCATAAAATCATATAAAAAGAAATGAAATGTGCTAATAGCAACCTCTCCAGCCGATGCCACGCTCTAATACGTCATAGAATGGCTGTGGACGGTGTGAATGACACTGTCTTTCCTCAGCCTGGTAGTATTTACTACCCCCTCTGCTACAAGGGGCCTCCTCTTGCATGCCGAGTTATCATTTATGATCCTGCTCATGTCCGAAGAGATGTATCCTACAAGTAAGGCTTGAAAATGGGAGCCTAAAATTAACATTTTAGAGGCCCTGAGGACAGAGCAAGGACAGAGATTTACTGTCGAGGTCTCGGACGAACCTCGCACACCCACCCCAGTCAGAGCCGGCAAGGTTGAACGATCTCGTAATCTACGGTCGATCCGAGTTCGCACTTTAGACGTTATTACGCGATGCGACTCACGTGGAAGTAGACAAAAGAAAAAGGTACGACAGGGACTTAGGTACGACATGCGAACACCAAGATTAAGCACCGATTATTACAAGTTTGAATCCCGACTGTGTGAAGTCATTTTAGAACACGCTTTTAATAAACATCTAGACATAAATGGCGAAGGTGATGCAATCAAATAGATGGTTAAACATCTACTGTAGGGTCTGACGACCTCTGCCATTGAATAATTTAGCAATTCCCCTTCCAACAGCTGCTCTCTGGTTAAATTATATTGCCCCAGATCACATTTTGTCTCAAGTAATGCTTTTACAAAAGTCTGTTAAGTCATGGAATGGTTGGTACTATAATTGACTAAGATACTGCTGTTACTGCTACATTATAACTGACACACTCAAGACACTGCCACAATTAGTACTGCACCAAAGTATGGAAAGACCCACAGCTAAAGTAAGGCTTAGCTTCATCCACTCAACATTCAAATCACTACCATTACTGATTTATACCTTTATCAAGTCTGTTGTTTGCATCATCTTTATCTATCGATTTCCAACATACATCATAATGACATATGTCCCCTCTATCCATTCATATCCTCACCTATTCCTCATCCCACCATAAACATCATAATGACATGTCCCCTCTATCCATGCATATCCTCACCTCTCCCCCATCCCACCATAAATATCATAACATATATCCTGCTATACCCTCTATCCATCCATATCTTCACCTATCCCCCATCCCACCATAAATATCATGACAGGTCCCATCTCTTCTCTATATCCCCACCAATCCCCTTCCCACCATTTTTGATTATGACATATCTACCGTTATATTTATATCCTCCCCTATCCACCTTCCCATTTTAAACCATCAGGACATATCCCCTTTCCACATATATCCCTATCCATGTATATCCTCCCATATCCACCCTCCTCTATCCATCCTCCCCATCTGAAACCATCATGATATATCCCCTATCCACCTATTATCCCCACCTATCCCCTATCCCCTTCTTATCATACATCATACTGATCCATCAACATTCTATCCACCATCATTCTTGTCTACTTTCCTTCATCTGAAAATCACTCATAACCTTTAACCAACTTCCTGGCATTATTTTGACCTATCACCCCATCCCCCTTGTGATCCAGAATCCTCTGTAATTCCTCTGGTCTATCTCATATCTTTGGGCCTGGTCTCTCTCTCTATCTTTAATTAAAGGACAGAAATCTGCAGAATACTGTCTTTGGTGTGAGATAAACTGCTACTACCATAAAAGGTTACATATGAAATCATTTATCAGCTCTAGCAACCAAAGCTTGGACCAAAGCCAACATTCATTCTGTAACCAGCTTGCAAGCCATCCCCATATGTACAGTAATACAGTAGAGTGTTTATTCTTTTATGTCATGAAATCTCTGAATGTCGAGAGGGGGATCATTCACACAGCTGTTTCCTCATTCGATATAACAATAACACTTAGCAATGTGAAGTACATACTATACTCTGTTAACAATGTAAGGCAGTCTCAATCTTGATTGGTGAACAATATATGAGCTCAATACAAATTTTGTATTGCCATCACATATGATCCACCTTTAAGGTATAGTACCTACAGTACATAGTTGTACCCCTCTTCTCCCCCCCCCCCCTTCCATCCCCATGACACCAATCAGCCTATAAGTCCCTCCCCCTCCCGTACTTTCCTTCTGTAGTATACCCCAAGGTAACTTACCACCCTCAACATCACACACATATTAATACAGCAATGCAAATTTCTGGATTTTCTCATCACTACCAGTATTACAGTAAAGTATGTATGTTAGTTGAGTTTGCCCAGTGAAATGAAATTAGGAAGTATGAGCCAGTGAATTGAGGCAGCTAAGCAAATTAGCAGGTTTATGACAACCTACCCTCATCAAATACTGAGTAGTCTACCAGTGCACCAGCCTACCAGCTAACCTAACATTGTTGTTGACTTTAGTAAGGTGGAATAATCAAACTTAGATCAGAGAGCTTAAGCTATAAGCACACACTGTCAATAAAGCAGCCAAGGAAATGAGCTCTATGTCTGTTTGGATAGGCTCATCCAAATGTAATGCAAACATATAGCTAGGGTAGAGTTCACCAGGAGATACAGAAGTAACTACAATTTGGTATCAAATATATGCACACTACAGTCTTACAACATGTCTTATATACATGTAGTTCATTTTGCTCAACAAAACAACATTCAACACTGAAAATCTCTGTAAAACTTTTACTACCCTTCATTCTGTTTCTTAAGCATATCTTGCTGGGTCGCAACATCAGAACCTCTTACTTTCATACATAACTCTTACATAACTGTTGACCAATAAATAAATAAATGAAATGACACAAATATTCCATATTTTCCTATGAATCAAACATGAAATACTATTACTAATAATTAACTAATATTGTAAGTAACAAGATGCAAGCAGCAATGCAACATGCTCTCATCAATCTACGAAAGATGATTTGATCCTGAATACATTTACTATTCACATCTGACAGTTTTAGTTGCCTGCATGATTGCATTCATGTACTACCATTCCTATATTACTTTATGAAGGTAACATAAACCTAACATACCTATCACCTACACAAACATATCATCATATCTTCAAGCAATTCATTTACTCGACTATATTTCATTACTGCATTTTCCAGTAAGAAAACAACTCCAGTAATTAAATTTTCTAATTTTCTCTCTTCATCCCTTTGCAAGACATCTTCTCAACTTTACATGCCCTGAAGAAAGCTGGACAAAAACTGCCTATAACATTTCAGAGTAATATCACGCTAATAACTCGCTGTCAGGTTTCAGAAAATGTGGAGGAATTTATTTGGGGAAAAAGGCCTTCCCCAAAGGCGGGACGTGTACGACAAAATGTGAAAGACAACAACATCTAGGCAGCCATGCCTCTGGAGGCTGGAGCGAAACATTTGAGTAATGCCGATGGGTAATAAATGTAAAAAAAAAGAAGAAAAGGGAAAAGATGAAATTTTTGAGAATTATAGACCGATGCTACTGAAGTATGTCCTTGTCTTGCTGGTAGCCATCTAAGATGCTAATCACTGAATCACACGGGAAAATAAAATGACAACTTGTCAAACCCTTCAGCAGTTAAACAATAGTCTGCAAATTAAAGAGATCATGTTCATGAAGGAAGAGGAGATATGATTGTTGTGTGCTCCTTTTTTTTTTTTTTGTAATGTGAATGTTCTACAGATACCTACTATATAATATAACCTTGATAACTTGTTGAACACTTGGGCAAAGCATGCATTGTATACAGCAGCTGACGAATTGCAGACTGAAAACTTTGAGCACAGCCTCCGCCCTGCAGACTGTAAATATCTCGCTATCAATCCATCGCCAGATCAACGGGCATCATTATGTGGAGAGCCATGTGATATTTATTAATGACCCGTGCTTGTATGAGTGATAACATACAGATGCTACATCAGCAGTGAAATTAATGGATTCGATTGATTTATAAATGGTACTACCGGGTATATACTATTACTCCATCAACCAATCATATATAACGATATCAGTTTGTCAGTTGTCACTAACAAAATATTTCTCTACCAGTTTTTACTTTAAGTGCACCTACCAAACCTTCAATTTTTCTTGATACTTCGCCTTCCTTTCGTTATAAATCCGAAGTTTAACTCGCATAGATAGCGTAATGAAGATCTGTATTTGGTTAACCTGAGCACAGAGCGTCTTCTACTGTTCGACAATCATCATATCGAACATGACAGTTTGTAATCTAGCTACCTTTACATGTCTATTAGTCAGATAGAAATGACCTGCAATATTGGTCACCATTGCCTGCTCCCTGACCGATTGAGGCGATGTTTGCGAATATCATACATTAAAATACACATTTGTTTCAACCCACTGTTATTGTTTCTCACAGTGGTTTACCTTTTTTTTGTTTAATCCTTCCTACAGGCTTATATTTGACCCAGGTCGATAATAAACGGTGAAGCCGTTTGCAATGTCGAATGCTTCCACATCCTGCTTAGCTGTGATGTTTATTTTCATTTATTGATCGATTGAAAGGTTGAGTTTTTCTTTGAAGTGCCAACTGTCTGCACAACAACAGGTGAGGAGTCATTTTAGGTGTTAATTGAACCGCGGGAAAGAGCACTCACTTGTAGCGACCTGAAAATGACACCAGATAAATCTCTCGTAGAAGAATGAGAGATAAACAGGAAGTCCTGGATGGGCTCATTAAAGGGTCGTTTATGGTGTATCTCCACCACCTGTCGGGTTGTACTAAATTAGAAATTAAAACAATACATTCATGCAACCGTGTCATTGATATATCCAGGGTATCAGATCATTTAAAACTTGGGGCAACAATTTGCTGATGTAGATGACAAGATCAACAGCTACAGCAAGAGCTAAAAACTTCAACATATTTGAACAGATTACGCAGTTATTATTAAAAAGAAGGTTTCATTGTGCAATTCAATAATTAATATTCCCCATCTAAGAACAAGAAATATTCAAATAGAAATGTCACTATTTTGGTCATCAGTACTGTCCCATAATCTTTGCTTGGTTAAAGTAAGTTTCTCTCAAAACTATACTTGAAGCGATTCTGTCAAATTATCCCTTTCCCCCCACGACTCCCACACCCGTCCCCCAAACAGTTAGGGAGAGAGAGTGATGTATAACTGCATAAGTTTGCTCACTGGTGATCATTTTTATCATTCTAGGACATTTGAGAGTGGGATGGGGAAGCTTTGGAGGCACGAGTAAGAAGAAGGGAGAGGAGCAAAACTGGATCACATTAAAGGTAAAGGAGAAGCAGTGCTTATTTATAAAGTTGATTTTGAAAATGCTACCATCACAGCTCTAACTGTGATGCTGTACAGTTGCACATGCACCTTTGTGTGGTATGATGTTTAAACTAGATACACTCACTCATAACTACTGCATGTCATTGTCTTTCAAATTATGCAGACAAGCCCCAATCATCAACCAACAAGCAACGTCGGCAGGTCAGTTTTAATATGCTGTCTAGCAAAGCTCGCACATTTACATTCAAGGCATGCCAAAGCAAGAGTCAGATATTCACAACTACTGTACATAACTTAACGTTGGACATACATTATTACATTCAGAAACATAAATATTTCAACAACTCGAGTTAGATGTAAAGTACCTTGATAATATAACCTACAGTAACAGGTTTTTGACACTAATCTCCTCCCTCATAAATTTTCCTTTCTCCACCGATATTTGCAATGAAATTTGACTTGTCGAGCTAATGCACTTTGTTATTATCGGATTCAGATTGGTACTGGAAAGATTAAGAGAATTTTACCAAGATGCAAAATGATACAGTAAAGTAATAACTACTGGGATACTTGATATGTAAGAAACTACTTTTTACAATACATACCTGGGAAATGTTAAAGAGATCACTAATGCATTTGTAACGTCAAACACAAATTGCCTAAATTCTAACCGCTGGCCGAGTGGGCATTTGTAGTACACAAACTAGCATTGTAGCTCAGAATGTACATGTATGAATCAGGGAGCTAAATAACAGTTCCCTGAGTGTACCAGCCTTACAATGATCTCCCTAAATGACTTTAAATCTGCCTTAAAGATTTTCCTTTTCTTAGGTTTGTCACAATCGAAGAGGAGAAATTGCAAAGCCCACAGCTACTTGTGGAAGTTCATTTATCTTCAAACCGAAAGAGGATTTATAAAATCAATAAAGTAAAAGTGAACTTGTATAGTTAATCATGTCAGAGAGATCGGTAATTGTACTATCAAACAAAGGCTTCACAGGACACCCATCTCTAACAAAACATTTACTTGACTCTCTAAATGATTTATCAAAGCATGAGGCAATTTCTCTCCCTAAGAGAGAATAAGAAACCCCCCACCCCGCAGAGCAGACATAACAGTTATCTCACACTTCAATATGAAAGCCAGATGAGAAACATGACGCTAAATAAATTTAGCAATGTTTGCTTTCATTGCATCGAGGTGGTTTACCTTTCAAATGAAGGTTGGGGAAGATACACAGAACAAAGGAAAGAAATCAAACTTTTTTCATTTGCAATCATCCAACAAACCCCCCCCCCCCTCCCCTCTCCCCTCATATTGGCAAGACTGTCTTCTATAACCATCATTTTCTAATGCAGAATTGGTGCATCTCAGAGTTTCTGACCTCCTTCTATTTTAGCCGAGGTCAACTCCTGCAACATATGGCATTTAGTTTTAGGAGCCTTGTTTCTTTATTTGCCTAACTGTTTTATTTCCTCTCTAAGTTCCTTCCTTCTTAAAATTTTACATCCAAACACCGTTTCATTACACAGGGTTTTACTTTTAAGTTTAAGGTCTCTCGTAGTGTGGACGGATGAGTTTGAACTCCGCTACTCTCTACTCTCTTTGTTTTCTACTGACCTTCCAGATTGTGAACTAATTACTAATGCAGCTTTTCCCCCCTACTGGCTAATGACTTTTACAAACGGAACCCGTTACCAGGGAGTTTGATTCTGACAGGAATTGAAACTTCGCCGCCCATTTATTTCTTCATGCACAGAATAATATGTATGCATCTGTGCATAGCAGCTTGAGTAATACGATTTCAGGTACGTGCTAACAACTAATAACTTGATTACATTATGAGCCACGCCGCAATGACTTGAGGTAACGTGATGGGAATTCATTTATAAAACCATCAAATGCCATTAAGTATGAAGACAGTCGTGTCAGAATCTGCAGAAAGAGGTACAAATCGGTGCTATTTATAAGCCCAACAGGTAGATGATCGACCTTTGACACCTGACATACTTTTACGTTGACATAGATGTTACAAACTATACAAAGTGCAAATTGGCAGTATGATAAGTTCCTGGATTAATATTCTCATAACTGTAGAAGGTATAATACGACAAGTATTCTTTGAAACCATTCAGCTGTTAACTGTTAGACCATTTCGGTTGTTATCTGCGGTTTTGATATATTATATAAATATATATACATATACATAAACATATATGTATATATTTAGTATGTACCGTATATGCAGTATATACAGAGTATATATAAATATATATATATATATATATACATACACACATATATATATATATATATATATATATATATAT
>JAAAKB020023441.1:0-14730 GCA_010014835.2 Apostichopus leukothele
ATATATATATATATATATATATATAATAAATACATTGGTATTTGTTTAATATCCCATTTCCAACAGATGGAAGTGACAGGACGCCACCAGTAATCTCCAACTGTCCGAGTACAACGGTGGTTTCTGTATCAACCGGTTCATCAAATGCACGAGTAGTATGGGACGTTCCAACAGCGACGGATGATTCTGGAAATGTATTTGTCACCCCACCAAGACAAGCTCCTGGTTCCACCTTCCCCATTGGTGTATCTGTTCTGGCTTATAGATTCACCGATAGTAGTGGGAACGAGGCGGCTTGTACTTTCTTTATTTTGGTTGAAGTTGATGGTAATATTTGAGGAAATACCAGTTGGTACATTTTTTTAAATAGTATTGAAATCTTAAAAAATTTAAACCATCATTTTTGCGTGATTATAATCGTAAACGGTTGAATTTTACTACCATTTCCCATCAAATGAGTCATAAACTAGCAAGACATTACACAGATTCTATTCGTTTTGTAGCATTTGTCACCGGATGGAGTTTGATTAGTAATATGCACATTACAAAAAACAAATCTGATGTTTTCAATTCTTGATGATTATTACTTCTGTAATGAATAGAAAGCTTAACAAATTCAGTTTTATAAATTCCATTCATTTGATTCAAAGTATCGAAAAGTATTTCCAACTAAATAAATATCAACGCACGAGGCTGCTACAACTTATTCTCTTCGTTACTTATTGGACCATTTTCAAAAGTTACTTCAGTCAGTGTGATTTGATAAATCTATATATTTCATGAATCAGAAACATCGATTGATCTTCAACCGCCGATCATCTCCAACTGTCCAAGCGATATAAACCGTTTTTCTGACGGAAACACTTTTGTACATGTCTCGTGGAACGAACCAAACGCCGAGGACGACTCAGGGAATGTAATTACTGTTACAAGTCCCTATTCATCGAATGGTTTCTACCGTCTGGGAACTACAACACTTATAACATACGCTTACAGAGATGACGCAGGCAACCGAGCAGAATGTGCCTTTAACATCATAATATCAGGTAAAACAAATTACTTGTATAGGTATCATGTTCTATGTGTTACACAAATAATGCTCTTTCATTAATAATGTAATGCTACTGAATTTATCTTTGGCCATTTGTCAAGGATATATTTATTCAAGATTAAAATAAAACAGGAGGGTCATCTTACCGTAAATTTAAAATATTCATTTAACAAAACATTCATCACTCACGAATCCTGTTTTGATTCCTAAAGTACTTTCGTGTTTCTATATTCCATATAGGTTTAGTTGACACGACACGATGTAACCCGTTTGATGTAAGACTGAATTTCTCTTGCGAGTCGTCACAAACGTTGCTTTAAATGTTCGATTTTTTTCTATTTTTCTTTTAACTATCGTTTCCAGCTGCCAGTAATGTTGACAATACTCCACCAGTTATAGATGATTGTCCTAACGACGCTGTTCTCAATATTAACCGATACGATGGTCCGATTAGTGTTACATGGGATCAACCTACCGCCACAGACGACTCTGGTCTTCCTGTAATGAGATTCAGAACTCATTTGCCTGGAGAAAGCTTCCCTCTGGGAATCACTCAAGTTACTTACACTTTCACCGATCAATCTGGAAACTCTGCCGTTTGTAACTTCAATGTTAGAATAGAATTTGGTAAGACTGTAAGGTTGATGTTAACTTGATTCAATGGTAAGGTTATTACACGCTTCAGCACTCACGGCTCTGTATTTCACAACATCCACACAGACCATTAAAGCACATCTACTGGCGTCACTTAGAAGTGATCAACAACGTCAGAAATATTTGCGTCTATTTGATGTATTAAGAATCATGTACTGATTAGTCTCGCAATTCATTATATGTTTCAGAATTATAAGTAACAGTTCAACTACAATTGAAAATATTGGTTTGGATTATCGAAAACATGTCATGCATTATAAACAATAGAAAAGTATCTCCGCATGGTGCATCATATCTTATTTATTCCTTCAAAGGTTTAGTTGACATGACATCACCAGAGGTTTCCAACTGTCCTGACACGATATCAGTCTCTGTACCAATTGGTACTCTAAATACACCAATTTCATGGATCGCTCCGACGGCTACCGATGATTCTGGAAATGTTAATGTCGTTCCAAGTCATAATCCAGGGTTCTCTTTTCCTATTGGCTTATCAGTAGTGACGTACACATTTGCTGATAGGACGGAGAATGAAGCTATTTGTGCTTTCGTTATCTTTGTGACTGAAGATGGTAAGTTTGCGTTACAACCACATCCCCTTTAATTTACGTTTTATTTAAATACTAATATTTAAAGATTTTTAATAATGCCTAACTTCAGCCCAATAAGTCTAGGAAGAAATAAGATGAACTTTCTGTTCACTATATTGTTAATTAATTCATTGACAGATAACGTGCAATGCAAGTGCATAGTTATGATGATTACAATCACTTCGATTAAACCCATCTACTCTCAGTTTCCGCTGTCGACAACCTACTGTGTGTATGTACATCACTTTTAATATGTAAATTACATATGCATAATAGGCCTCCAGGCAGAACAGTCGAAAGTTCTTCAACGTTTTTTTTTTAAATTTGCAAACCATATCACCTTTTGTATCTTAGCACCCTTCATGTTACCAAACTCTCCTTAGACCCCTCCCTCAGCACGACATGATCCCTTACCTCCCGATTAAATAACATTGAGACATAAATGCCATGGGATGTTATGTTAATTTTCGTCAGCTACGAAGAAGTTAGTTTTCAAAATTAAAACAGTGGTTCAAATTTCGGAGGTCTACAAATTGCATCAGTGACAAACACTGACAAAAAAAAACACAGTTTAAAAGTCTAGTAATGTATGACATTACACATAATTGTGAAATGCACTGATCGAAATCAAATGAATTAACCTTTGATATCTCTGCAGTGGCACTGTTGGCACTCCAGATGTAAGGTGGATCTTACACCTCGTTATTCCCTTGCGTTCTTAAAAGTAACATTTTAGTGATTTTTTTTTTATCAAATAAACTTCAATCAGCTTCTGCAGATGACATCGAACCCCCGGTGATCGACGGCTGTCCTTCCAATGAAATTGTGCAAACGAGCAATTCATATGAAAGAGTTTCATGGTCAGAGCCAACCGCTACCGATAATTCTGGTAGTGTAAGGCTTGTTGCAGGACCATCTTCGTCTGCTAGGTTTTTCCCAATTGGCGTCTCGACAATCCAATACACCTTCAGAGACGAAGCGGGAAACGAGGCCAACTGTTCATTTAACATCACCATAATGACAGGTATTTACTTTTATTCTTAATAATAAGGTAGCCAATACTAGGAGTACTTTTTATATGTTAAAAAAAAGTATGGGAGATTTTCAATAGTACAAAGTAAAAGTTACGATAAGCCAGTGATGACGGGATCATGTCGATATTTGAAATACACTTTTATTTCACATTCGGTAGGAAACAGAGGACGCCGGGAACTACGGGGATTTTATAAAGAATATCATCCAAATACGTCATCGGGTGAGTGTAATATTCTGTACAGTAAATGCCATTTAGAACCGCAAAATTACTTAACGGCAGATTTCCATTGATATATTTTATATAAACCCGTCCATATATATTGACATGGCATTGTGTGAAGAATTAGACCACTACTAATGGTGTAGATCCTCCCCCGCCCCCTCCTCCCCCATTCATTATGTCATACTCCCACAAAGTATCTATAAGCGTAACCTTGCTTTTAGAGCTACTTAGAGATGTAATAAATAGTCTCAATATACTCCATATGAACATCTGACTTTTTGATGGGGGAAGACCCCATATACATGGGAGACGGCTGCAAAGAACCCACGCAGAGATGCATCACCCTTTTTAAAATCCTTCATGCGCCTCTGGCCCTTCCATAAATTAGGCACAGTCCCTTACCTAAATTAGTCGGGCAAATTATGAAATTGGCGCTACCTTTGAAATCCTGGGCAAGCCACTATATGTCTCCACCTGTATCGTGATTTATTAACCATTACAGTGTTTCATGTAAGCTGCAATAAGCATGCTCATATTTAATAATTCAAGAGGAACTGCTTAAACAAAGTCATGCTTTTTGTTTTCAACAGAATTGATATCAAGATCGTCATGCTTGAAAGGTGTTTTACTAACCGTGTTGGCAATTGGCTGTATCATCATCGCAAACTTGGCTGTGATTGGTAGAACCAAGCTTCGAAATAGATCATCTCAATTTGAATGGTCTCCTCTAACCTCACCGTCATCGACAAGTAAAGTGTGACCCTTCCTCTCGGTAGTTTCAACAGGATAACTATAGGACTCCTACCAATTCCATAAAAAAGTCGTACAACTAATTGATTTCTAGAAGTATACAGATTAGAAATACATCGATAGATCATTGAATCAATACTCAGTCAGAGTAGCTTGAGTAATGATCGGACTGAAAATGATTTACAGTAATTTACTGATTGTTATATACCGTAAGCTAAGTTGTGTACCAACGACAAGATAACCCAACTGCCATATTGCTGTTTCATGGATTCAGTATCTTGTGTTTAGCTTTACACGGTGTACCCTTTGAAAATCCAACGGCAAACAATATGTGGATACTACAAACAACTATAGAAAATAATTAGCCGAATGAACCAATTGAAATACGAAACTATCAACTTATTGAATGTTATGACATAACACCGCTTTCATTATTGGCACTATTATAAACAAGGTAACATATTGTACTTCAGAAGTGTATACTGTGTATAATATAGATTGTTGTTAGCTGAGTTTTTGCTAGAATTAGGTATTAGAGAGCATTGGTTTGAACTGGAGAATGAACAAGGACATAGTGAATACGTTGTACATGTGATTTTTTTTTCCTGTATGGTGAAAGGGGTTTTGTAAATGACCGATTACTTTTGTACATTGGTATGATACCGGGTATAGTGATGAAAGAAATGTAAAAAATGTATTAAAAAAACCTGTAATTAGTGAAAGTAAAAGGAAAATTGCTTCTTATTTTAGAAAAATCGACCGTATACAGTATATTTACATATATATACATATATTAAACGTTATTGCCAATTTGACAGAAACAAGTTAGTAAAAGGTCCGTACATCAGTATTGGCCCCAAATTTGAGCACGCCCAAAATTGCTAGAAGTCTTCAAAAATACATGTTGGCAGTTCTGATTCTTCGCTTTTTTGTGTATGCAGACATTCAGCTGTGTTACAATGAACAATTAAATCTCGCACTGTTGGAAGCTATACGTTTGGAATTTCAGTAAAGTGCTTGATGGAATTTCTAGCATATTTGAGAGTAACACTGATGACCTACTCATCATACTTGGCAAATATATTTCACCCGGCAATTGTCTTTCTCATATTTTTACGGGGATGAGTTTTTGAAATATTCATCGCTGAATGAAAGATAATGAAACATTGTAGTTAAGATCATCTTGTTTAAATAGAGTCGATATTGTGTTTGGTATTTGCTAAACATATTTCTACGTATTTTGTAATAATTAATCACAATAAGCACACAAAACACATCCTACACACTAATTATTTTTCTTTCTAAATAGATCTTTAATATAACGACTTGAAGTCAATTCTTTCGGATAAACACATCTTTCTTTAAGAAATTAATATGGATCACAGAGGCTGTTGTTATTAATTGTTTTTGAAAACATTTTGTAAAGTGACACCTTATAACATTTTTGTTTATTTGTCAATGTATAATATACCTAGAATTGAGAGTTTTATCAATTACAAGTTACTTTAAGAATAATTTCTTTCTCTTTGCAAAAAAAAAATAATTACTACTGTACAAAGAAAAACGAATACAATTTTATCCCAATTCACAAAGTCATGTCTGTCGATCCGTTCTTTGTCAGATACGTCCGTTAAATGTTCACAAACTTTGTAAGTCATTTTATTTGTTATGAAAAATGGCTATTAAACCGTGCTGAGTCGTGCAATTCTGTATAGGAGATGAAAACAATTCTGACCCATTTCTTACCCTTCAAATTACATTCACAAATTATATAATCCTTCATTCCATTTAGAGCTACTTATGGAAACCTAAATGATAGGCTTCTAGTGTGCTGGCTGCAATGACAACACGACAGCACCCCCTCCATGATAACATTCTTCATTCACATATGATACCCTCATAGAGATTCAGGTCACTACCTAATGGGAGACTTTTGAGTTTATTACTATTTATTTGCACAACCTTGCGTTCATAGCTACTTGTATCAGACCTAAACTCATGTCTCAGAATGCTCCATTTGTCGTTTAAAGCTTAAATTTTGTCTGTGGTTGACCAAAGACCCTCTAGAAAGAGGTTGGTTAAACAACGTGACCCAAATGAATGGCCCTCCTTTATAAAATCCTTCATATGCCGCTGGCCCTTCCACAAAAGTCCATACCGTAATCAATCGGGGGATATTTGAATTTTCCCTCCTACCTCCGCCTTCGAAATCATGTGCACGACACTGCCTGTAGGTCATACAAGTTTACTTTGTTGACCAACACCCGGGTGTGTTTTAAGAATGTATCTGCTATAATTAATAGCCCTAACTCGTTCCCCTTCACAGTCATAATAAATCGTTTACGCATTTCAATGGTAGGAATAGTAGTGATTTGATTGATTTGTAACCGTACATATGTGCATCCCAACATACGTGCCTAAATGATACCCCACATTCACTGCCATTGTCACAAACATTGTCTGGCTGAAAAGCATACAAAGATCCAAGGAAAGTGAGCGGTGGTCATAGAAATTGCGGTATAGGACAATTTCTGTGGCGGTGGTCAAACAGTTTCGGTTTTGGAAGATGGGGGATGAGATTTAAGTGGACAATCGTATTCCAAACAATGATTTTACCCAATATCTGGATGACCAATGATTCAAACTGGGATATATAATACATATTAGTTAACCGATTCATCGAAATACAAAATGCTTTGTGTCCTACAAATTTCTTAAAATAATTTATTGTGTCATTTTTTGTGTCGATGTAAAATCCGATGACCCTACCTGAATGTGTGTGTGAGACTAACAGAACTTATCATTGTATAGTACCCCCTGTGCAAATTTGACGTTTGGAATGAATTTTTCGTTAAGTCTTAATCAAACTTACAACATCTACATACAATGACCTCCGACGATGATGATGATGGCGAGAGCTTCTTTACCTATGGAGAACCGTTAGATGATGATGAAGGTGAATATTACGCACATAATGAATCCATTTATTTGAAAGTAATGTAGCTCATTGTAAATGTTTCGCCGCTAGTCGCATCATTTTATATGTGCACCAGTTGCACGACATTTACGACGCAGATCATTCATTGATAACTCAACAGCTCTGTACCTGTCCAGCAGGCGTATGAATGGTAATGTTTTACCAAGTGCTATTCGCGTGCAAAGTGCAATATTTCCGTGACTTTGTCAGGGTGATATTAAAGGCCACGCCAAGAATGGTACAGCGTTAACATGAAGTTACAAGTACAACTCCTTGATTGAAATACAGTAGGCATAGGCCTAGCATGAATAGCATATTCTTTTGACATATATATTCTATTCAACACAATCCTTGGTATGCTGTTGAGAATTATCTCTCGTAATTGTAGGTAACATTTGCACAGCATATCACCTCTTTCAAGTTAGTCTGCAAGTGCAGATAACAGGTTAATAAATCTAAACGTAATATGCCCATTTATCTTGACCCGGTGTGACAGGATTTTTTCCCCCCTGAAAATATTCCCCCCCGGGGGGAATATTTCCTAGGAAATTTTCCCCCCGGGTGGAGATTTCCTAGGAAATATTCCCCCCCGGGGGGGCATTATTCCTAGGAAATATTCCCCCCAACCTGGAAAAATTCCCCCCCACCTTCATGTAATTCTAGTTAAACATATAAGTTGACATGTTAGAATGTATTAACATTTAGAGATCTTTAAAGTGGGGCCATGAATAGCACACGGAATAGGTTGCCAACCACTTTTGATCAGATCACAACAATTTACTTGGCTTCCATGGTTACCTATCTCCTCACAATCTTGGCACTCTTGTTTCACCGTGTCTTGAGTTAAACTGGTAACCTTTATAGAGCTCACTGTATATGTAGGTGATGGACATCATATGCCTGGAAGTAGCTTACCAAGAAGGGTGCACCCTCAGTCTTGTTCACTATAATTATGGTCAATGATAGTTCTTCTCATTCTACCACCTATAGTGTCTAAAAGTGATTTTCATTTGAACTTTGTTACATCGGGAATCTTGGTTTCTAGCTGCAATTAGGATCTTGTGAGGTTGCCGTCAGAGAAATTAATTGTTATATCCAAGATACTATTCAAATCTAGCGTAACAGTCTTCAAAGTGCTACTTATCATATGTGTATAGGTTTATTTGGTATAAATGAAGATACAGTATATGCTCCTATATTCACTTTTCAACGTGGAAAAAAACAAAACGTTTAGATAGGAATCATTATGACCTCGTCATATGAGTTGTCAGGTTTTGTGAATTCCTACAATGCTATTTTTGGAACAACCTTCAAAATGATTTCCTGAAAGGGATTAGTTTACTTAAACGGACCAGACAAATTAAATTATATCTTCTCTCATTTCATGATCTTATTGGCCGAAAAATCGTCAGCTTTGTTTTAAATGAAGAATCACCAATGGGATTGATGTTAAGGTCAGATTTTCAGGCCAGTCAAAAGAGAGACACTTTTATAGTGACCATTGCAGCATATTGCTAGATGGAGAAAGCTTTAATTAAAGATTTACCGACATCTAGGTTAATACAGCTGGTGTGCCTTGCATGGCTAACTTCAAATTAAGTTTATATGACTCCAGGTTATTATTATATAGACTCAGCGGTGGGGAAAGAGATTTAATATATGTAATTGCTACATGAATAATTTGTGATCTTAATTCAAACATCTTTGAATATGCATGGGCTTTGTTACTATGCAACTGGAAGGAATATTTGGCTAAGAATTCTTGATGTTCCTATTCTATAGGATATACTGTACCCTCATTGTGTTAATTGCAATCTGTTCATTTCAAATTTCTATAATTCTTCATAGCAAGCTTGAAATCGTTTACAAACACGCATTTAGTGAATTTTCCTCTCTTAATTATAACTGTCTCCTATGCATATGCATGGGTAACAGTCACAGCAGTAGGTATTGTACCAGAGAGTGTGACAATTCTCTTTAATAGTTTAGCTTCTCATATTAGTCAACCCCAAAACCATTTTTTCCACATGGGCTTACTTTCTTTCTGAATTACAAAAAAAGTCCATTTTGTAAAAAATGGTGGGAAAATGGATCTGATTGATAAACTTGAGAAAATGCCTGGACCATTTTGCCTATATTATGATGGTACTATTTCATGCTACTTTTGGACAAATCCAGTCAGTGGCAAGTTGAAAGTTCAACCAACTTAGGCAACTTTAATAAAAAATCTCACCGTGCTTCCGGTAGGATGCCACCCTACTCTGTCAGCCCTAGCAACGCTAGCAACACAGTCTTTATAAACTCAAATATAAAAAGTAAACTCAAATATTGCTATATACGGTTGAAAGCTGAGAAAAGTATACGTGTGGTCATGAACCCACAAATCTCTTGTGAATTCAGCTGGTTATTAGTGCATGGTATATATAGGTTAGTCTATAGTGCTGTACACTGGATATATCTGTAGGCTATCCTAATTATACACACACACACTAATTATAAAAAGTGAGAAACACAAACGAATCTTACCATGCGTGTCGCAATGGTCAATATACTTTTGCATATATGTTTAATCAGAACAACACTACATTTACATGTAGATTTATACTTGATCCGTAAAACTGACTTCTACCTATCATTTTAGGGCTAGAGTTCATGAAATACAATTCAAAACTTCTTGGACAAGTTTGTCGTTGGTTTATGATATATTTTGCCCCAATCATTAGAATCTTAAATGTGTACCAGTTGTGAAGCAAGTAAAGTAACAATTTCATTCCTCTCATACCTGTGGTCTGTCTCCATGGCTACAGGTCTGTACATATATGCAGCTTTCCTATGCTACTTCAACTGGTAATCATTTAGCACTGTACCCCCTAGTCCCACATCCTGACCACTTCCCACTTTCTCCCCCTTTTCAGGAGTATCATGCTTTTCACAGATTTCTTATCTGAGAACATCCACTTGGTTTCTACGCACAAAACTTGCTAGATTGACTTCATTCTGCTCTTATCAGTGTCATCATTCATAAAAACAAAATACTCCAACCCAGTAAGGTTTGGGGTGTATCATGAGCAATAGATACAGGACCAAACACTCTATGAAATAATTGTTAATGTAGATCACATGCTAGACTCCATATACAGTGTTTGTGCTCATCTGGCGATGTGCTGTTTCCTTAGCAACCGCACTGGAAGAGTCGATCGGCAAATACCATCACCGAAATTAAACACTGCTATCCAACGTTTGATAACCTTTCTCAGTGTCCTCGTCAGCATTAATTGTCTAATTAATTCAACAGTAAACTCATTGCCAGATTGGTCGAGGGAATTAAACTTCGTTATAGATGAACCACCGAAACCCACTCGGCTAGCTAATGTCTAATTAAAAACCATCCCTTAAGCAATTGAGTTTGCAGGTATTTAATGGTATACCTGTAGCGTATGACCTTTTCCTGGCACCAAATTCATTCATTTTAGAAGCAATGGTGACTTTTAATGCCAACAGAACCAAGTACCATCTGTGTCTGTTTTTTTCCTCTTTTTTTCTTTTTTTTCTCATTCCTCTGAGGATGACTTTGAACAGCCTTGGATAGGTTAGCTTTACATATCAATTTAATAGTGACTATTTGGGGTGTTGCAAAAGGAAGGTGGGTTAAATGTCATGTAATAACAATATTTGTGATTTTCTATCATGGAAATTCGATCTTGACTCTGTTATTTCCTCAGGGATAAAAATGTCATTGATTTGGAAAACTTTAATGGAAAATGGTTTGAAGGTTCGGAGATTGTAGCAGGAGGCCACAATTGTGGATACCTAGATAAACCACCCAAAAGCGAAGTGTTAATTGTAGCTTTTAAGCAGTGCTAGTCAACAAATGTAATATTTCCTTGGTAGTTTTGATCGGCATATATATGTAGCTAAATTTGTATACATATATTGTTTATATAAATTTATAAATAAAAGTATTTATAATTTTCCAATCTTACTCATCTCATTTGCATATTCACTACCATCTAAAATGCCTTCAAATTGGTAACATTCTTGCACTGCGCCCCCCCTAACCCTAACCCTTTAAGGTAATCACCCACTTCCTTCCAAATGTACCCTTCAGAAGTCACACAGGTTTTTATTTGACTATGATAATAATATTAATACTTATTTATATAGCGCATTATACCGACGATCTCAATGCGCTTGATGTTGATACTCTCGTCTGGATGAGTTTGTATAAATGTAAAGTTTCCATTCAAGCGAGGCAAAGTCCATCTCGAATCTTATTGCTGTATACTTAGAACACAGCCACCATCCATAATGACTGAGTCAAAATAGTGAGAATGGTGAATTGGCTATGCAGTTACTATAAACTAGATACTTAACTTTTACCGCTGCACTTACTATCACCCCAAATTAACATGCCCAGTCAATCATGAACTACTCCGACCTTCTTTCTTTCAGCATATTGCCACCAGCTACCTTTAGTTAACCCACAAATTGCTCCTTCAAATTTTGTTTTTGGTACTTGTTGCGAATTGCATGTTCAATTTTTTTTCTTTTTTTCCGATGGTAGATGATTTGTGTGCATACATGTACGTATTTTGTCATGACCATGCACATGCAGATATGATTGTGCTTACTTAGTTCAATAATTGCAGATCTTTTTCCTTCCTTATTTTCTTTAGGAGGGAGTGGGGAAGGTGGGGGGGACAGGGTTCACTCCCTTATCTTTTTCTTGTGTTGATTATTTTCATTTGACAAGAACATCGTCATCAGAATCATCAAGGCAAGATCAGAACTTGAAAGATGGTGCAAAAGATTAAAAAGGGAAGCAAAAACATAAAAAGCGTTAGTCATGCATGCATGTCATGATATGTCAGTGCTACCTCAATGATTGGCTCTTTGCTAATTGCATACTGTCAGTAGGCAACGGGGATTAACCTTCACCTTCCGTAACTACACCCGACAGTGGAAATCTTGTGTAATTAAACCAAGTGTTGGTCAATTGAACTTGTCACCTATATGATCATAGGGTGAACTAATGAATTTTCCTTGAAATGTGATCTAACCTTAGCTAAGAAGGAAGCCAGCTAAGGATGAGAAATATCTGAGAGCAACCTGATAAGTTTGACCTAGTGCCAGCTGTGATGCCTGTATATATATTCTGTAGGTTATTGCCGCAGATGTTTGGTTGACTGTGCCAAGGAAATATCATAATTTGAAGGAAATGCAGTAGCTTTAGGGAGTTAAAACACTTGTTCAGGCCAACAGAACCGAAATAGAGTTATATCACAACCAGAAATGTTTTACTAAATAAATAGAGTATTTTAATAGCTTTATAGAGATATTTGATAAAAAAGGGTTTAAAACTGCATGAGGAAATGTGAGGAAGAAAGATTAGTAGTATGCTTTACAAGAATAAACACAACTCCTTTTAGTATTTCATTTTAGTAAATTTATACTAGATTTACAAACAGCCCTGAGTATGAGTACTAATCTATGAGTCTGCATACTAGGACAGATAATCATTTCAGAATTAAGGGAAGGCATGAGTATGGGACTCACTAATAGCCTGGAGGAAGGGATGGCAATGCTTGACTGTTATAATTTCAATTAATATGGCAAGTACAAAATTATCAATTTGTTATAACAGAAATATATTTACAATCCAGTGGTGTAGCTTTGGGATCGTGGGCTGGGGCCTTGACCTCCCAAATATCTGTCAGTTCCCCCCCCCCCCAAATAAAACATATCCAGAACAACATGCATCCCACAAGTATTTTTATTACTGTTAGTTTTGGTTACGTGTAGTGTTTTTGGGTATTTGTACCGGTTGTGCGAAACTTGTGGGAAAACTTTCAACACATATTTATTCATCTGTGTCCTTATTGGCAGTTTTTCCTTTTCATTGGGGGCATAGTGCGTAGGTAAGGGACACAGGTAAGTATCGTCTTTTGTATATACCCAAACCAGTTAGTTTTGGGGGCTACATGTAAGGTCTTGGTATCAATTATGACACACTTATAAATCAAAATTTCAATGATTAATTGTCCATACAAATAGTGTAGTAAGGATCATCCATGGAAATTCCTGCACGTATTAAAGAGGGAGACTGGTAGCTTGAGCAATGCTGCAGCTTCATCCTTGTTAAAGGTGTAAATCTTGCATCATCAAGAGCTACATTTATTGCCATCCATTAAAGGCATTGAAGACTCGCCCCAAACCGTGTGCCGCGCTCTGAAAAAGTTAACTTTCCATTGCTTGCAAGTGAAGTTTTCTGCTTGTCGCTACAAAATGCAGACAGTAATGAAACATGATACCTTGTTATCTTAAACTGGACCTGAGATGTTCATTGCTGTAGCGTTTGTACACTGTGTTGTGGGTATTGACCGCAGCTGTATGTACTGACTGAACACTAGTGTCTAATTACCCATGGTAGCAAGCTGTGTGTGTTTTTTTTCTGGGATCGATGGTGGTGTCTAACACTTCTGTTACTCCTCATTCGAAACTAGGTCAGATTACCGGCATTAGACATTTCTTTTTGTCTTCACATCCTTTAATGTGCACTATTATCTGTACTACATATGCCAGGGTACCAGTGTGAGTACAAATCCATGAGGATGAGTACCAGGCTGGGCATGAGTACAGATAACTATGCTAGAATACCACTACCAGTATGGACTCACTTCAATTCTGCCCGTGAGTAAAAGGCAATGAAAAACAAGATCGGAATGTTGAAAATGTCTAAACTTATGAATAATTCTTGATTAATCTGAATCTATTGAATTCAAAGTTCAAATGATTCAAGACAGAGACATATGAAACCACTAAAAATGTGAATTTTGTGATAGTTCACTACATGATGAAAATGTTGAGGATCGTTGTAGCAGAACATGTCGACGAAAACGTAATCGAGTCGCCTACAAAGTTTCAGTATGCAGAAACAAAAACCTAAAATTGCAAAGATACTTATATTAAACTTGATATCAAAACTTTGATAATCCACCCTGTACTGATGATGTACTGGTTCATTTGTATTGCATTTCAGAGCACTTAGAGAAATCTTAAATAAAGGTTAAAAATTGAGAAAGTGAAAAAAAATAAGTATATTGAACATAAAAAAGAAATATCTAAAGCTGATACAGCTGAATAAGTATATACTTTGCACTATAAATTAAATATTGCATCCCTTTAAAATGATTCCAAAAATCATTCCATTTGTTTTTGACGAATTGAAAACACTTAAAAAATTTTAGTCATGTTTTGAGAGAATACTCCATGGTTTTTTTCTTGCTTTAAAGCTACAGAAAGTTAGTGTTTCATCATCAACATGCATCTGGGATGTCACACCTGTTTTCTACATGTTAACCTTACGGTATAATACGCAGGGATGTGCCCACGCTGGGCGGCACTGGGCGGCCCCGCCCAGCACTAAAAATTACCGCCCAGCACTGTCTTA
>JAAAKB020023660.1:0-14726 GCA_010014835.2 Apostichopus leukothele
GTAGATATTACCATAGCGAATATGTCGTAGAGGTTTTTTTTTATTCCAGCTGACAGTGTAATAGCTATACATGTAGGGATAACACATTGTGAGACTCGACGAGGATAAGATTCCTGATCTCCTTAATATACCAGCCACACAGGATTTTGTTTCCAAAGCTTAGGAAGTATCTGAATTCAGGTGTTCAAATTGGCTGGAATATACATGAAGGGTTTATGGACGAGAAACGAGAAACGTTTGATAGACATCATAGTACATACTACAAAGTACTTTGTAGACCTGTGTGTTTACAACGGCTGGTTGCGTGTGCAAGTTATGTGTGTCTTCTGCACATGAAACATTCTTGAACACAAACCATTGTTACTAACTTTAGAATGAGCCTACAGCATATAACTTAAAATGTTTATTTTTTTATATTTGTTTTTATTGAAAATCAGTTAACACATTGTCAGTATATAGTCATACAACACATAGTACATACACATAGCCTATCCCTTAATGGGCATATATAAGGATCAGAGTATCAGCTAGAACTTAGTCTCTTGACATGGCATTTGTGAATGTTCAACATGAATATGTGTTTTATCAAAGGACAGAATGTTATAGTCTGCTCTCACTTTAACATCTTTGTTTGCACACAGTGATTGTATAACTGCATTCTATATACAGTGGTAGATCAAGTTGCATGAGATATACGATCTCCTCCCGTTATATTTGACTAATTTGTTTCTTGGAATATACTGCATGTTGAGTTGCTTTACAGTTTATAATAATGACCAACGGTGTAGCTGTGCATTACTGCGTTATTTTTGATATTGCAGATATGTTTTATGCACAACAAAGAATTAAGGCAAATATTATTACACAGTTAAAAATTCATTTAAAACTGCAGAGCTTCATATTTCAAATGATCACACGTATAGCCGGCTTAATTTAAGTCAGTGATCATTCAATACAATAGTTATCATAATTGATGCATATGCCATTAAAATTTATACGAAAGACCGGATAAAACAAGTTATCCCTAACTATCAATATATTTAGTGAAACTTTAATAATTTCCATCAAAGGTTTATTAACAAATGCAATATTTTCTGAGATGCTAAAGTAATATAGGTAATAATAAAGGTTCAAACAATAACCAAGAATTGGGTTTCTGGATGTATCTTGAACATGAAACACAGGATTGTAAACCAGAATTCATCAATAAATGCCGCGTGTACATCATTCCATACTTCTGACACTCTACATCAGTTGTCCATGGAGTATTAGAATTAAACCACACAATATGACAGATTAATCCATTTGTGGAACTTGCCATACATATAAAAACACAAGAATGTATTCTTGGTTTTTCCCACCAGTTATACACAGAGTCCATTCACTTCATGGGTTCTTGCTCTTTTCTTATAATTTACTTGACAAGTTGACATGAACGTAATAGTAAGTTTGGTGTGAGCGCTGTGTTTTGGGATATACCGAGGTGGTGTTTCAGAACATTGTATGTACTGTAGCTGTCACACATCATAGCATCGTTGGTTCAATTACCATGTATATACAATAGTATGTGAAGTAATGAATTAAATGCAGAGAAAGACTGGGCATGCATACTTGACAATAATCTTATCTCTCTCTTTCAATAGCTTGCACTTTTTTCTTTTTCTTTTTTTTTTTTTTTTTATAGTTTAGACTTAATGTCGCCTACTTTTTAATGCCTTTAAAATTCCTAATTTAGATAATCAATGACTCAAAAAAAAAATTCTAATTGAAATTTTTCTTCCCAGTGGGAATAACCTATAAAATACAATAACAATTTGGAATACTTTGCTGTTTTTAATGACTTCGAAAAATTTGCTCCTGTAAATGATATGATTTACTCCGATGAAATTTGAAAGCGTTGTTACAAAGTGAGCAAGGATGCAATGCCCGGCAGTTTTTTTTAATAGGAAATCACATTAATTAACTTGATTACAGAAAACCTAAAAGAAAAGAAAAAATTATGCTGTATATGCTTCTCTACATGTGAACATTGTGGTAAATTTTAATGACAAATTCATACCACATACTTTTTGTACAACATAAATATGCCAAAGTATTTTATGTGGTACTGTATATGTATTTGGCATAGTGGCAACAGTGACTGTACTTGTTTTAATGGTAGTAGAGAGCTTTTTCATTTTGATCAGTTTCAAAAGTCATACCCACAACTCTGAACCGATGTGAGAACATTTGAAAGAACTCACATCATATGATGGATGCATGTATGCACGGCATGTAGCTAGTGGGAGATATAATATTACACTGCACCTAAAATCTGCACGGCAACCAATTGTGTTTTCTTCTATCAGACAGTAGCAGACAATGAAGGTCCTTACAATTATTGATCAATCTCAGATTGATCCGGTGTACAAACCAACGTCTCTATGATGGCAGTTTATCAAGATTGATGACTATATATATATAAAACTGTAAAATAGTTCATATAATGCCATTTATCATTGCTTTAATATATTACCTGTTGATCAAAGACCATTGAAATCACTGACAATTATAACTGCAATAATAATATGAATTGAATCTTATTTATGTATTTATTTATTTATTTATTTTTGTCGTAGAATGACTCACATTTATGCCGAAGATCGTGTCCAACCAGCAAGAATTAATTACTTTGTAAGATCAATATGATACTTAAAATGCAGCCTTGCTATAATGATCGTGGCAGTAATACAATAGATGACAAAAATTTTTTTTTTTAATGAGTAGTGATGTCGGACAAAATTTGAATGCTTGCCCAACCTTAAACTGTCTGCGCTTGATTTGTGTTGTGAACGAACAGATTGTAGATATTTTCTTTTCTGTTCATTTTGAAACAAATGATTCCTTGATTCTATTCTAAGTTTTAATTCCTTGCTGGGATCGAAGGCAAAACGAAACATGTGAAACAATGATGGTGTATGCATGTGCTGCCTAGTATGTCACACCTTAGCCTGCTTTTGTACATTTTAAATTACCATGGATAGCTTGCATGAACTGCAAACATGGTATGTAAAACCCCTTCGTAATTTCTCAGCTGTTTGTGGTATTGGGGAAGGTCATTAATTTCATTTGAGGTCACCATTTGGCAAATTTTTTAAAAAAGATTTATAGGCGCAATCCCTTTTTTTTTTTTTAATGTATTCAGTTTTTCATCTCCTTCCAAAAAGCTGCCATGATAGTCTGAACAGTTCATTACAATAATAGTTTCAGCCAAGATTCTTACATGCAAAGTTACCTTGGTTATGGACCTCTTTGCTGTGTGGGTTCATAAAGGTATTTGTTTTGAAGGATACAGTAAAGACTTTCTCAAGGTCTTATATGTTATGTCTTAAAAGTCGGATCTTCTAGACACCATGGTGCAATAAATCAATATTATTGTGTAAATGTTTGTAGCTTAATTTCGACAGTGAGAGAATTGAGGTTACACACACTGCAAATGCAACAGGCTGATTTAACTGGCATATACTGTCTGTAAATGGTTACCATTGTTGTCAACATTTTTGTGTTTAATTCACCTAATTCTACCCCCAATGTACGGTACAATCCTCCAGTTGACCTCCTCATGGTTATTACCCATTCTGTTGCAAAACAATAGTCCCGTATTAGATAGCATATGAATGTTATGTGACATAATTGTCGCACATTATGTGACATGTCGCATGTTATGTTACATGTAGCTCTTTTTATGCGGCATATGTAGTGTGTTATGTTACATGTAGCAATTGTTATGTGACATATGTAGTGTGTTATGTGACATTTTTCATGTTGTGTGACATGTGTAGCATGTTATGTGACACATGTAGCATGTTATGTGACATATGTAGCCATTGTTATGTGACATGTAGCAATTGCTATGCGACATATGTAGCGTGTTATATGTAGCAATTGTTATGTGACATGTAGCAATCGTCATGTGACATGTAGCAATTGTGTGACATATGTAGTGTGTTATGTGACATTAATAGCATGTTTTTTGACATATGTATCGTGTTATGTGACACGTGTAGCAATTGTTATGTGACATATATACAGTTCAAGCTAAAAGAAATTGTTTTTCTTCGTAAGTAATCGTAGCTGATTTGTTTCAAACTGTATGATCAGAAGTTGATGACGACACAACAATGAAAGCGGCTGCAACCAGCTTAAACGAAAAGCGGTAAACGCTGTCTTAATTAGTGGTGATTGAGCTGTATAAACAGCGGGTAAAATCCAATCACTGGAGTTAATTTTACGAGACGACCTACGGATATTTACTGAAAAATAAATAATAGCGTTTATGCAGGTATACTGGATGCTGTGCTGCTAGCATTAAAATGATGCATGCATGAGCTGGCTTGCACATGAACTACTGCTTCAATGTTTACAGCTCGTCTGGGATATTTTTGTAGCTGACCTGAACGTCCGGATAGCGCAGTCCCTTTTCTAATTCGACATGTCGTAGTTATTGTTAGTAAGTCTTCTAGCTACCTCACATATGTTCTGTTACAAAACAAATTTAGAAAAAAATACATAGCTGTGAACTTGTATTTGAAGTATCAGGCAGTATGACAGAGTATCACAGAGGGTATCATTGTTTATCACACAGAGAGTATCACACAGTATACACTGAGTATTACATAGAGTATCACACAGAGAATCACACAGTGTCACACAGAGTATCATACACAGAGTATCACACACAGAGTATCGCACAGAGTGTCACACGGTATACACAGTGTATCACATAGAGTATCACACAGAGTATCACAGAGAGTATCACACACAGAGTATCACACACCGAGTATCACACACAGAGTATCACACAGAGTGATGCACAGAGTTCCACACAGAGTATCACACAGAGTAACACAGAGTATATCACAGAGACTTTCACACAGAGTATCACACAGAGTGTCACACAGAGTATCACACAGAGAGTATCACAAACAGAGAGTATCAGAGAGTATATATATATAAGCAGTATGATGCACTGCAGGTGCACAACCAGCAAAAAGTATGAAGTATCGCGACTCAAAAACAAAAAGTTAGAAGTGATTAATAATCCAGCGATTATTCACTTCTAAAAATTGAAGTATTGCACATATACGGGCAAGCATATATTAATAAAATCTAATGTAATCTAATGTACTGTACCAGCATATTAATCCACGTGACGTGAGATCTATGACCTAGAGGCAACGGCACAGGTTAGATTAGAAAAACATTTCACATAAAGATATTTTTAGCAATTTTTGTGTCTGAACGGTTAAGATGAAAAAGGATGAGTAATAGTCAGTCACTACAGGTTAAAAGTGAAAGAGGTATATATGGGGGGGGGGGGGCCGGGGTTGGGGGGGGGCATATGGGGGCTAGAAATGAACCTGCGGTAGTTGAATTAGAGTAGTAGTAGTATAGCTGTTTGATTAAACTACTGTAGTAGATGAAATGGATATATGCAGGTGGCAAACAATGTAGCGCCCTCTTTTATTATAAGTATTATAAGTAATCCACTATAGTCTCTAATGGAGGCAAGATATTTTTGATTGATTTTATCCTTTTTGGCTGGCTATAAACCTGCAATTCTTCCAATGAGTGGATCGCAGTATAGGAGCCTCCGATATCATGCATGCTAGATATTTTCAAAAGCTATGATTTAATATATTTCTAATATAATCTTACTTTTCAATATATCCTTGAAAATGCAATTTGAATGTTAATGCCTATAGCAGTCAATGTTTTTTTTGTATAAATATCATTAAATGGCCAAATTAGTTATTTTTTGGCAGAAATATTATTTTCCCAGGTGAATAAATAAATAAAATATTATATAGGGGAAAACCAGAAACATTAACAGATTAATTGTCATGATGTGTCGACATCATTCCATCTGCTGTTGCCAGATGCCATATCTTCGCAAAAGAAAAATGATATTAGGACGTGGTTTTGATCTATTTAAACAAAACAGGATTATTTTTTGGTTTCAGTATTTCTAGATTGCTGCATTATTTATAAGCTCTATGGTAACAGACAACAGTGAATGGTGTCTCTAATTTTACTTCAGATGTGTGAAGGGGAAAAAATGAAACCATATTGGATGAAATATAATGAAATTGTTGAATACTTCTAGTTATATTGTTAAACATCAACTTTTGTCTTTTAGATCTTTACAAGTGAGTCAAAATCTAGAATGCAACGTTCTTTTTGACAAATAACACATACGTTGACTTTTCTTACATGTTTTCTAGCTACTTTACATTATTTTTATGTTACATAATAAAAATAAATAAACATTACACTAGTTATTAAAAAGGAAAAGCTATAATTAAGTTTCATTTGTACTTTAAACTCTTATTACCAAATATCCCAATTTTAGCTCTGCAGTACAAGAGGTGCTCTTTCACCATTAATTGCAGGCCGTCACTGACAGTTTAATATTTCCAATAAACGTCTCCAATTATCAGATTATTGTGTAGATGCAGACAGAGGGCTGTTAAACAACAGCTGCTAATTAGCAATTTGGTCATCATTCAAACAGCTCAGTAATAATGAATTGTAAAGGCATAATTTGTTAGAGGAAAAATACTGTTTTGTTTAGGATAAGGGCATTCATTGTGTGAGTTAAGTACACCTGAGGCGATGTGTGTCTGATGTCCATGTGTCAGTGTGGGGATTTCTCAATGATTCAATGTCACACTATGTTATTGATTGTCAAAAGATTGTCAAATAACATTGTCCTTATGATGGTAAACTTCAAAGAACAGATAACTCGGCACATTTTCTTCTTAATATTTTACGCTAATAAATATATCTAATTGTGTCATTCAGCTGGTTCTTGCATGGAACTCTTTACAATATGGACGTAAAGAACATTTGTACCTGTATATATGTAAATTAGCATGTAATAAGCAGTCTTTATGATACTTCACTATGGTAATTTGACTCGGATATGTTTTTATGTATCTACAGTAATTATTAATTTACCTGACGGGTTTGTAAGTAATGACTCTGGATGCTATAGGTTAAGGACGGGTTAAGTGCTCACGTCTAATTAGACTGTTGAGTATATATATGCAGGTAAGCAGGTAATACACATCAACTCAAATTTGTCAATATGACTTACCTTTCGAATAAATCAAGATCAAACCGTGCTCAGAAGTTAGTATGACATATGGTAGGTCGTAGGGGAGGGAGGGGGAGAGGGAGGGGGGCAACAGAAGATCTCCCCACTTCACATAGGTGAAATGATTATACATTGGTGAGAATTGACAGAGAGGAACCTTAAACAATTGAACATTTTTCACATAAAGTTTTATAATCATTAATCACTCGTGCACAAAGAAGCAGGCCTTGAACTGGCATACATACTGTACTGATTCTATTTGATATACATGGCGATATTAAATGAAACACTAATGACATGCAGCCAAGGGCAAATGAGCAGGTTAGGAGAAAGGATGCATGAGGCTAGTACACATAGGGGGTAATTTTCACTACTACACCAATAGAATTTCATAGAAAACATATAAATTGTCCTCCAGCTGTTTATACCATTTCCACTGCTAACAAACCCATCAGAACCAATTTTATGTTATGCTCGGGGTCATAAGACAATGATTATGAGTCATATCGTACGTTGATGGTAGTCGTTGGTTGTATGTAGATGTCTAAATGCAGAGAATACACAAACATGGTTGATTTAAAATAGATTAGAAACGGAATGAAGGTACAGCCGTAAGAGTCCGGTGCATAATATAGGGCAATGCTATCCACTGCCCGACTTGCTTACCTATCTCTGCACTACCGAGCACCATCACTGTACGATGTCTAAATTTAGTGACCTGGTATATATCCAATTGAGGCAATCTTGATCACATCCTGGTGACCAATCACATCCGTGAACTACCACATCCTTCTCAATCTACCATACCATCATGAATATTCAGTGTATAGTATTGTCTTAAAATCAGGATATTTGTCATCCAGTATATTCACTGTATGTTTGAATTAACCCTTTTTTTTCCTTTTTTTATTCTTTCTTAATTCCA
This sequence comes from Apostichopus leukothele, assembly GCA_010014835.2. Classification (NCBI taxonomy): domain Eukaryota; kingdom Metazoa; phylum Echinodermata; class Holothuroidea; order Aspidochirotida; family Stichopodidae; genus Apostichopus; species Apostichopus leukothele. The sequence continues at coordinate 8,064 of JAAAKB020023660.1, forward strand.
AGGAATGCTTTTAGTAGTATGTAGCTGAATAATAGTTGTAATAACCTATATGTTAATAACAGTCTATGTGGCTGTCACATTTCACTGCAAATAGCCAGGACACAATGCATGGTGACTACCATTCATATAGTGAAGTGTACTGCATGTATCACAAATGAAAAACCAACTTCAATTATTTTATTTAGCCACACAATTTAAGGAAAGATGGGTTTATCTGCACTGCTTTTTCCAGAATGAAGTAAAAAAAAAATCCAACAGTGCCGCATAAATTTCTTGGCATTTTTTGTTTGCTCACTTCTGCCTATTTGTTGCCTTTATCAATATTTTCTCCAAGCTAATAGAAGCGGCAGATAATTTGTTTTGGAAAAAATTAGGCAGCAGACAGACGACAGAAATATTTCTGCTGTAAATTTTTCAAACTCATCCTATTTAGGTAAAGGAAATAGAAGAGAATGTTGAATGCCAGCAGACATGTTCTGCCTGAGTGTCAATCAATACAGTTGCTTAGTCAGGACGTGTGTGACTATATCTTGAACCAAATTCATACTCCTCTCTACATATCGAATAGATAAATTCATCGCAGCCGTGCTATTTAAAAGTCAGTCTTCCATCGTCGTCATCGGCAGATTCTCCGACTCCCCCGAAACATTTCTACTCTTTGTCTTTCAATGGCATTAAGTCAATCCAATCTGTTTAATTGCTTGATTTCAGGCAGTGTAGCGCAAAGAAGAGGTCAATTCAAGGACGTTTTCCTTGCCTTTATTTCCCATCGTATGTAGCCAAGCATCCTTATAGCATTTTCAAAATTGGTCATTGACAGTCTTCCGCTGATGTTTGTACTGATAATTATCGCACTTTCTGGTTAGTAACAATACATATTTGAAAAATCTGATTTTAAAATATTTCAGACCTTGATTTCTAAGAAAATTGACCTTACTTTGACATTATCTGTGAGAGATCTCTCCCTCCCCCCCCCCTTCTCCCTCCCACCACCCCTTTTTTCCCTTTAACAATTTTATTATCTTTTCTTTCATGTTTTGTTGTTTTAAATGTCAGAAGAAGCCCAGAGTTGATGTAAAGTGAGACATATTGTTTCATGGAGAAAATTATTAAACTGCATAAAATCTTGCAATTTCTTGAGGCAAAGAAATATAATTTCCGTCTATCATCGTTCAAGGATAGCTGTGTCGACAGAGAAAATGAAGTCTGCCAATTATCAGTAAATCCTCACTGACTGTAAATCCAATAATTTTATAGGCATAATGACTCTATTTAAATTTTGCAGTTTCTTTGTAAAAAGAAGGGTAAAGTAAATAAAAGCATCCAATTTATTCAATATTCATTAATTTTGGGGTTAATTGACATTCAAACTTGCATGCACAGTATGGTAAACTTTTAAACAATCGTTACCTCATGCAGTTTTTATTTATTAATATATTTTCTTTTTCTAGGTTGTTTGTATCCATTTTTGATTGTTTTCCTGATAAATTTGCGAGGCAACCTACCGTTAACATTGTTCCATGGAATTTGTGTCAGAAAGCTGCATAATTATTCATATATCCTGGTGTGTTCTTGAAGTTTTTCTGTGATTTTATCTATAATCTTACTCCTCCGTGCTAGAGTGCAGATATAAGCTACTGGCATATTCATAAACTGTTGATCTGGAATTACTGGTACAGAATGTAAATTCTTTTTTCTGGATCAAAAGTCTATAAATTCTGGTTTTCACTTGTTTTTATCTTCTAAACGAGTTATACAAGTCAGGTTTTTATACAAACAGAAGAGAATGCATATAAAGTACTCTATTCTGGCTGAAAATCATAAGACCAAAAAAAAAAAATTGGTGTTGAAAATTAGGCAAAAACAAAAACTGTGTGTCGTAACCGCCTCTATTAAGATGAAACCAAAGGATTATCTGAACATCAAATCGTCATCTTTCGCACAAAGAAATTGTTGATATTTAAAGCAGTTATTTCGTTCTGGTTTAATTCATATTTCCATCCAATTTGAACAACTTAAGCCTTTCCAGTTTTGCCTAAAACCTGCTAAATTCCCTCTAACTTACAAGACCGCTCACTTATGATTAAGATATTTATTCAGAAAAAATGTAATAGTTTGCAAGTTAGTTATTATTCCACTTGATAACAAAAAAACAAAAAAAAATGTTGCCCAGACATTTGCTTGTATGAATTTTCCAATTTTTTTCAATATGTTCCTCATCATGTGATTTAAAAGCTGGCTATTTGGTCAAGTTGATATTATACGTAGTTTCATTTATGTTAGCTTTGAATAGTATTAAAAATACAATTAAAAATTCAACTCAATAAATTTCTTTCAACATGCATGGTTGGCACTACATCATACTTTGGTCTCAAAGCTAGCCCAGTCACAAACCTTTAGTACAGTACATCTATCTATACACAGTCGGAAGTGAACTTATGCAGGACTTGCTGGCAAGAGTCAAATAGGTTCATATCTTTTCTTCAGATCAAACCAGAGCCAGTTTGATCTGCCAGCATCAACCTAACCTAACCTACTGTCCTCATTATGGTGACACAGATATTTTATCCTTGCAGCAGGGGGAGAGTATAGATTTAGCATAACTGGTCTGGCGTAATACATAAATTTACATGCCCCATTGAAGAAGGACGGTACTTATATGTGTTCCATGTACCAGCAACTGAGGGCAATATCAGTCACTGTATGGAGCAGTTTGACCTTTCTTTCTTTGTCAGAGAAACAAGACATTATATGAAGCTATGCCACCACATCGAAGTGTAGCTGACAACTTTATGCCAAAGTGGCTTAGTGGACACCCAAACAGTTAACAGGATTGTAACATTGCTGTATGCATCATTGCCAAAAAAAAAATAACAATAATATAATAATAATAACGCTGATAACGGAAGAATGCGCCTCAATCGAACCTTTTACTATCTGTTTGGATTAATATCAACCTCAAGATATGACCTATATCCTTCAATATCGCATCCTGTCTAGGTTACCTTCTCGTCTGAGATTTAACATGCAGAGCCGTTATTATGGTACATTAATTAGTGTCGATGGAGACAGTGAACTCCTGCATGGTTAATCCTAATTGGAAGGTGATCCTCAAGCTTTGTGTTCAAAGATGATCACATGAGACCATTAATTTGCATATATAGGCTGAAAGAGTTATTATCATTTGTAATGTAAAACTAGCTTCCCTCTTACTAAATACCTGTCTCAAATCTACACATATACATGCACATACCCGTCCACCGAGCCTACAAGAACTGGTAACATTTTTGTCATCTCGATCTGGGTCACTTCACTTCATACCTCAATCTACCGTTCAGAATTAGTCATATCAACGTACATTTTCTCAAGAGGTTGCTTCGGAAGGTTTTTCTGCTGGTGAGTTCCACCTGATCATAATTTATCTTTGATCAAATTTTCCTATATACAGCATAATAAGTAGTGTTTGAATGTACCCATTGTTCTTCATGACAATGAAACTTCTTATGTTCTGGTCTTATTAACTTTTTATTCAGGTTTTGTCTAAGATTGTTCATTTTGTAATGCATTGTTTGAGCTTCAATATTGTAAAAAGGTTTAGTTATTAAACTGTGACCAGATGCCAAAAAGAAAAAAGCTGCTTTAAATTCAAAACTTACATTTTAGGACTCTTATGAACAGCTCGATTACTGAAAACTCTATTATCTTTACAAAAAAAAAAAAAACCACCTTGACAATGTAGAGCCGATTTTTTGATCATGACCAGGAAACACTTTTATAGTGCTCAGACAATGCACAGACTTCAGAGATCAGGTGCCATGATATTTAAGCTTCTGATGGAAACATAGAACATGAGAATGAATCGAGGAATAAAGATACTTCTAAAGTAAAGGTTGCATCCATCCTTCTGCTCTTTGCTTCTAGGGGTGTCAACTCATCTGACAATATGTGATTGATTTATCAGTTTCAGGAAAAAGGAGGGAGGGAAAGGGAAAGGGGAGGGGAGGGGGGTTGTTAAGTGCAGGAGACAGTGAACAAAGAATAATTCAGTTACACTTTTAGTGATGGAAATCAATATCGCAAACATATTTTTAAGAATTTAAATTTGGCCAATTTTGTACATAAGACTATGTTTAATCAAGGTTAGGAATGGAGTGCTTCGAATGCATGCCAGTCATCGTCTGTGATACAATCCGTCTCCAATTTATGGAACACTTTTGCACATGGATTGTATCCATCATTTTATCTGAGGGTTTCAGTAAGCTTTACTAATTAATGTTAAAGGATAAACAAATGCAATAGTCACAATTGGTCCATGTGATGAAGGTACTTGCGATAAACGTTGACTTCTTTAAATTCTGTAGTTACTAAAGAAAAACCCTTATGCCATTCTATGAAATTCTGCAGTTTTAATGTCCCTTGAAATTGACGGAAGGACAATGTTACAGCAGTGTTACCAGTTCACTTTAGGTTGTGCGGAAATGGGTATAAAAGTTTCTTGGTTGTAAATTCCTAAACCCTCAGAATGTTTTGGGGTTTCCCTTTATGAGGGTAGAGAAGTTGGAATTCACCATTCTGTAAGAGTTATAGACAATCAGCTCAAAGTACTGTACCAATGATCTATGTGCATATGGAAAACTAGAAGTCTCCATCAAAATAAAGACATGTACATATATATATATCAAAGCATCTTTCCATGTTGATGTCGATAAAATGCGATCCTATTCTATATTAAAATCCCTTACACATCAGTTCAATTAATCTGACTGCTGTATTGTTAAATTCAGTTCTGAAAAATGGATGTTAATCTTCTCTGAACTTTGTTAGTTGTGTATAATATTGTTTCGGCCATGACAGTTTTAGCATCAAATGGAATCATTTCATCAACTGCTTATTAAATGTGTTTTTCGTTGACCTCAGCAACCTTGCAGTATCTTGGTTTGATAAATCTTTTGGAACTTAAACTCGGGTAATAAGTTTGGAAAACATCTAGTCTTTAATCTTGTAGATTAATCGGTAATTGTAGATTATCTTTAAGTGAGAAGAATGATTTTTTTTCATCAAAACTAGTTGAGCACCCAGCCTCAATTTACTGCATAAAATGGCTTACCAGTTACAACTGGTGACAGTTTGCATTGAGTTTTGTCTGTCTACAGATGTGCATGAAACTAGTTTAAATTTTATTTATTCAATTTTTTCACACAACAATTTACAATATACTGTTACAAATATGTACAATGAACTAAGGTACGTATATGCAGCATGCATAGTTGTGATAAGAAGTGTTCTAAGAAACCCAAGTAGAACACACCCATGTACGAGGATAGGAAGGGAGAAAAAGGTAAAGATTGAAGCAAAGAATTAGACCAAGAAGCAAACAGCAACATGTGTATAATTCTGTTTGTATTCACACTTAACCAGATTGAAAGAACACAGTACGAGGAGATGGAAATGGATCGTATTTCACAAATTCACGTTTCTGCTGTTTGCGTCACAAACTAGATCCCGTCATATTTTTTGTTGGACTGTGCCCTTTTATTTATCAGTGTAAGAATATAACGGCTAGCATATCTGCAGTGCAAAGCCGTTTAATGACCTGATGGGTATGGTGTAGCGTAGCAGAACTACCGTTATAATGTAGTATTTAGTTTTATGTCTCTGATGATAAAAAGCTTAGATATAAATATCAACCATCAATCATTCATCTCTATATAAGTACAGTATGGGGGTCTTGGCTGACTATAAAATTGTGTCAGTGTGTTTACCAGCTGCCTTTCTGAGATATCGTTTAAATACTGTAGTAACAATTTAACTTCTAGTAGTAGTAGTAGTAGTAGTAGTAGTAGTAGTAGTAGTAGTAGTGCAGCAGCTTCTTTAAAATTGGACTATTTTCTAATATTTTATCAAGATTAAGAGAGGTTTTTTTTGTATGTGTGTGTGTGTGATAGTGTGTGTACAGCTAGTGCATGCACTCATTCTTGTGGTGAAAAAAAATCGCAGCTAGTTCAGTCCTGCATGTTTCACTGTGCACATTCTCACAGCTAGTCTTTGTCAATAAACTACTTTTCTGTTGAGCGGGATACAAGAGTACCGATGATAATTGAGATATGCTGGTTATATATTTGCTGATTATACATTCAGTATGTTCAGTAATTATATTCATGGGAAACTTTACGACCGTCGAGTTGTAAGATATGTACAGTCGTATTTATAGTCAGCAGCAGGAAACAGTAAACATTAATGCTCCGAACTATTGAACTATGAAGGTAACTTCCATGCAAAACACCAATTGTAAATATTCACATTACATCTACTCTTCCCAGTGTCTCCGTGCAATCGTTGCAATCCTCGCTATACCAGAGTGGAGTGAAATGGTGAACTGTTTAGCACTGTACAACCTCACATCCTTATTACCACAGTTGCTCCTCCAAGCCCATACAATGAACTGACAACCTTCTTAGCACTGCATGTACGTACATAGGTGGAAACAGTTCCATGCACTATACTACCATACTACTGTACATACTACCATACTACTGTACATACTACTGTACTATACTACCATACTACTGTACATACTACTGTACCATACTACTGTACATACTACTGTACTATACTACCATACTACTGTACATACTACTGTACCATACTACCATACTACTGTAC
>JAAAKB020023770.1:0-14721 GCA_010014835.2 Apostichopus leukothele
CTAGGCCATGGACGCTGATTGTATGTCCAGAGGTTCTAAACCGGTAAGGAAGGTCGTAATTCCACTGTAGGCGTTTGACACCTGTATCGAACAATTCTAGTTCTGTTTTTGGTGACATATTTTGCCTTACTCTAGAGATCTAACATGATGCTAACCAACTCGAAAGCATTTGTGATTCCTAAAGCCGGATCTCGAAAGAGATACTTTGAACATACTTTATGTTAATGAAATGGAGGTAAACAACAAAGGCAAATGAATATATATAATTGAAAACGTAATGAGAAGGAAAATCCAGAACAGTGAAAAACTTCAGAACAGATAAAAAAAAATAATAGGTACCGGTACTTAATGTTACGCCCCCACCCCCTTATTGTATTTCCAGACAATCAAAACATTTTCACTGAGAAATCAAACAAATATTCGAGCAGGACACGAAAATCCGGCTTTTGTTTTGCTTTTGATATGAAACATATAAACTAACAAAACTCCTGCGCGGTTGACTTTGGTTTATTAAGCAACACATATCAACACATGATATACCTTTCGCTTTTTTTGATAATCCCGCTTCCAGAAACGATATATGTTTATCCTAGCCAATAAATTAAAACCAAGTCAGGAATGATCACAACACGGAAATGGTGATTAATAGTAGTGGAACCACACAAAGAACGATGGATAATTTCTACCGGAAAATGAATTAATTCGAAAGCGTTATACAGTCTACATACGAAGGGGGAATTACTCGCATCCGATCCCATACCGGGGGATACGACCAACGAAAGGAGAGAATGTATTAAGTTCACTGCTCGTGGTATTTCTGGACAATTATGAGAAAATTTGTGACTATCCGGTGTAGTTAATTACTACACAAATAATACAGCTAGACAAAACGGTACGTTGCCCCTCAAACATCTAGGTTAGAAGTAAACATCACGTGACATACGGAACAGTTTAAGAGACACTTTTATCACGTACAAAAGAAAAAAATGTTATCAAGAAATGAGAAGCAAAAACTAAAAACATATTGACTCTTTAAGATGTTTACAGTTATTTGTGTACATGAATTAAAAATGAGAGAATTTAAAGAGATAGCAAGAGGAAACTTTCCTCTCGTCCGTTTCAGTCGTGGAATCCTTGCAGTGTCTGTGGAATAATCAAGCTAACTGTTACTTGAGACAATGAAATAAGATTCTTTCCTCTCCTTTCTTCTTCTTAATTAAAAGTAATTAGTTAACACAATTCGCACCATTGTCATCGATTGGTCCAGCACATTACTAAACCTGTGTCATTGTCATAATTTGTTTAAACCTGTTTGAAAAAGTTTGAAAAGATTATTATACAGTTTTATTCTTTGTCAGCAAAGTTGGTTGATGCAGTTGGACAAGATGGGTATTCAAAAGGCAATATATATGTTCCTTTCAAATTTAGTCATGTTCTTGAAATATTGAAGAGTTTGTTGATCTGCTGAGGGTTTTGCTGTATCAATTATTTGCAAGGGTCCAAGCATCAGTCCTATGGATCATCAAACATTTTATATAACACTGTTATCCATCCTGAGCTATTTAGGTTTGTACTCAGTCCTTCGTATCCAAGCAACAATCTTTCATCGTCGGTGAACTGGTAAAGAAAAATGGAACAAGCACTGAGATTTACAGAAATCTCTTTTTAACTATTACTGTAACTTTCACGTTTAGTTCTTCAAATGTGTCTAGTTTCAGAAGAAAAAAAAACAGCCCTGCAAATTGTGAGGAAAGATGTAAAGTTGCCACTTCCCTTGAATTTTGGGCAGTCCAGATGGGGACCTCTTCCCCCTTTGAAGGAAAGAAAGAAATAAGAAAACATACAGGGTAGACATTCTCTCACAAATCTGGGTCATCTCTTTCCTGTTAACCTATTTGCAGACATGCCCAGAGACTTTTCTATTGAGATGTCATCATCACTCTCCTTAAAAATATATTACGTTTCCTGTACACCTGTCAGTGAAGCTATTTTTAAAGATAAGGGGTGGCTTCCAGAGAGGTGAAATACCCTTTTGCTGGCTCTTGCGTACAGGACAAATATTTAGAGAAGAAATGTTGTCGACATTTGCGATGATACCTTGTGAAATACTACAGTGTGACAATACAGGCATGAAGTTTGTTTCTTCACTGCATACTGTACATCTTTTGTTTTCCAGTGTAATGACATTTTCTCTCCTCGATGACGTTCTTATAATTATGCACTAGCCCATCGTGCAGGGAATATTCTATTCGGTATGGCATCACTAATTGCTATGCAAAGTGGTGGTCAGATTTTTATACAAGTCCAAAGATGGTATAGTACAGTTGTTTTTTGACACAGGAACCATATTATTTTAAAAGAGACAGATTTCAAAGTCTTCAAAACTGTGACATAAAACTTGATTAATACCTATTTCAAGGGTCATATGACAAACACACGTAGTAATATCACCTCGAGATTTTGAGTTTTCCAAAGTTCTGTTTGCGTATGGAGAAAGTTCTGGTATGAACCATGGTCTTGACAACAAACTTTTGAGAATATGGGGATAAGGGGGGGTGGGGGTGAAAGAGAGGTGTTCACCTTTACCTCTGACATGTTCATCAACAGAGCTGTCTCATTTTACTCGCACCATGATTTGTTGTTCTACACCTTCATTTTACTATCCATTCTACGTTTCATCTTAAACTGAAAATGTGTTACTTTAGCGTGGATTTCTCTTTTCTACGAAACGGTTCTTCTCTTTTCTTTTGATAATTATTATCTGGATAATGTCTGTGTCCCTCAAAATGAGCAACCGTCTCTCCTTTTTCATCTCTCCAGGACGATGGTGAGCAGAAGAGGAAGAGCAAGATGGAGAACTTGGTCCGGGAAGAATTTGAACGTTGGGGTTCGGATGCGTCCCTCCATGGAGGCCGGGCGAGCGCGACCAGTCCCAGGGCAGGAAGTGCGGTGCGTTCACGTCCGACCACTTCCCAGTCGAGACTCGGGGTAAGTGCTAGCCGTTTGCAGACTGTTACGCTCGGTACGCGCGTGCGTCACCTTTCTGGTGAATACTTTATCAAGTCGTGACAACTCGCAGATTTGAAGTCACAGATCTGTACTTCAGAGAGAGAGGAAATGTCTTTTACAGCATGCCGACGCTTGAGCCTTTTTCAAATTTGAGAATGTAAGTGGGATCAGACCCTGCAATTGTTATCCCCATGTTGGGAGGGTTAGCCCTCACTTTTTATATACCTGGATGAAAAATGGTGATTTTCCGGGTATCATGTGATCTACAAACAGGCATGAGCTTTTTCTGCGAATTCGCAGGAATATCCGTGATTTCTTTTCTACCTCTGGATTAAAAACTATTACCCTAACACTGTAGCATACGCAAACTGGAGCCTATACCGCAATTTTTGCAAAGTTCCATGATTTTTTTTTTACCCCAGGCTCATCCCTGAGAAGTTGACACTGGGTGAAACATGAACACAGCATGTTAAACTCTGACAATGCCTCATTATAGCAATGAAGCTTGAAACATAATCCTGTACAGTACTTGAAATTTCAAGTAGTCATTTTATCACTTTTGATTTTATAGTAGAAAATTTCAGCCTCATTTCTGCCCAGTGATACTACGGTATTAAAATTCGGAGTCATTCTCGTGAAGGAACAGAAAAAGTTGCGCTTAAATCTGCTATGAATTCCAAATTGTCTGTTAAATTTTATTTTGAAAGATATCATTCATTTTCATTAATACTCCTGCGGGTGCCCTTGTGTGAGGGTCGTATTTAAAGGTAACCTTGAAAGAGGGAATTCGACTACCGCTAACGTAAAGTAAGTAACATGTTTGTAAAAATTTACTTTGGACATGTGAGCTATGCAAGCCTCTGTGACGCTTAACATAAATTGATGCAACAAAATATGCTGACTGGAATTTGAACAATGAATTTCAAAAGTGCAAAATATTTTATTATGTTATTTATGATACTTTTCCCCCTTTTCAAAATGAAGTTAAACTCATCGGAACTATAAGCAGTATATTTTGATAAATACACTGAGCATGTTGAGCTCTGCTATCCTCTATAGCTTCTAAGGCTAGTTTATTCCCAACTGTTGAAAGGTGAGCCACACCATACTCTGTAAAAAATAAACTATTATATCAGTAGATGGTGTGTTTTCATCCATTGAAAGTTGAGCCACCCTGTGTGACCTATTACATCAGAAATAGTGTGGTTCCATCCATTGAAAGTTGAGCCTACCCCATAATGTATTACATCAGAAATAATGTGGTTCCATCCATTGAAAGTTGAGCTACCCCATATAACCTGCTTCATCAGTAAATGGTGTGTTTCTTTCCATTGAAATTTGAGCTACCCCATATAACCTGCTACATCAGAAATAGTGTGTTTCCTTCCATTGAAATTGAGCCACCTTGTATAACCTATTACATCAGAAATAGTGTGGTTCCATCCATTGAAAGTTGAGCCTCCCCATATAATGTATTACATCAGAAATAGTGTGTTTCCATCCATGGAAAGTTAAGCCACCCCATATAACCTGCTACATTAGTAAATGGTGTGTTTCCATCCATTGAAATTGAGCCACCTTGTATAACCTGCTACATCAGTAAACGGTATGTTTCCATCCATTGAAAGTTGAGCCACCCAATATAACCTATTACATCCGAAATAGTGTGTTTCCATCCATTGAAAAGTTAAGCCACCCCATTCTCTTTCAGCACACAGACTACATCATAGCAGTATATGCCATGGTGTATTAATAGATTAAACCCGCTTTGGTTGTCAAATCGTCTTCCTTTTTGGTAAGACAGAAACCGTCAAATTTTCAGCCCCCCGATTCTTTGTAACCACATACGTGAGACCAGTAGATGTGGTATCACCCATTCTGAGGAGGTTGGCTGAATATCTCAAAGAAATTAAAAGTTGTTTATCCGGTTATGTTTCGTTCCAGTTCGTCTCTACAAATGTTCCTCCATGCGTCCTGACTGCAGTCGTTGCCTCTCCCCGGAAACGACACCAGCGAAACTCAACTGCGTCTGGTGCTCTTCATCCAACAAGTGTGAAGCCGCGGCAAAATGCACGAACCGTAAGGAACGTGGACAGTCATGTCCTGCCCCAAAGATCGACACGGTTAGTTACGGACAAAACTTTCCAAAATATTTGGACGTGCTAGACCCCTTTTTGCAGGGCAGCATTTCCCTTGACTTGTCTATGTCAGATAATTTCATATTCTCTCATGCTAACAAATATTGATCCGTTACCTGCATATTTTTCCAATAGTTATTAGAAGATTGGTTTTATTAATAATATGGCATGAACAGCCAGATTCACGAGAGTAATATCAGATTCTAGACAAAGGTTGGCGGGAAAAAAATTACGATAATGTTAATAGTTTTCATCCGTCATCTTTCACTCATTCTTGAAAAAGGTGTGTGTCTGTGATATTAAATAAAAAGTGATAGTAAATTCAGTAACACTTTTTACCTCACGGTTTGGCATTTTGTAATTATAGGTTTACTAGTTTTTCATCAAATGCGTAATTGTTACCTACACTTTGCTACTGCAAATACATATATATATATATAATATCTTCTTCCATCTGGTCGACTGCAGGTGGAACCGAAGACTTCTCCATTGGGTGGAGGCACTAGAGTAACCTTGACAGGTAGTAACTTGGGGAGAGACATTGCAGACATCAGATCCATCACTTTAGTGGATGTTCCATGTACACTGATTGAAGATACCTTTAAAGTTGGAGAAAGGTAAATATTTGTTCACCCAGGTAAAGATTAATTCAGAAACCACATTAGCTGGTACCTGGTTCTTTATCTACATGAGAAAACATCACCCATAGCAAAAAGAAAGGAGGGGGCGGGGGTTGGGAAGGGGGTAGGATGGATTTGGAGTCTTTTGTAATGACTGTGTAAGCAGCAAAATAATGGGATAAACTGAACAGTGAAAAGGGGGAAAACAACAACACTGAACAAAAATGCTTCATTCTGTTGCAAAATGCCAGCGTAGATATAATGGCTAAACGTAAGAGTCTCTGGCATTTTTCAGTCCGGTAGAATCTCCTTCAGAGATGAATCGACAGAAACAGAATAGTGACAAGAATGTAATAAAAATTTGTCAAAAACTTTTGAAAGAAGGAAAGAAATTGTCCCCTAGAGTAGGGTTCTGGGCCGATGACCTGGGAAATGAAATGTGTGCAAGTCTTGTTAATGAACTGAAGCTGTTTAGTCTTATCCTGTACCGGCAAGAACAGAACTTCATAAAATACACATACTACGATGCAAGCATACACACATCCGTACAAGTCCCACTCATCTCATATGAATATGATAACCTGGAATAAACATCAAAGTTACAATCATTTTATAGTATGTTTTTTTTTCTTTCTTTTTTCTTTTCTTGTGTATCAGAAAAGACAGAAACGTCTGAAATTACCTATGTTATTGGAATCATTCGATTGTGGGATAGGTGTGATAACGTGATTATGATTAGATTATATTATTACATGTTATGGAGAGTCAAGCATTAATTCTGACCTTTCTCAGATCACATCAGTGGGTTATTGCAACTAATACCTTACAGGCTCCAGTTTAACAAAAACCAGGTGTTATTTCCATAAATCTGTGAAATTTTTGTTGTCTTGTCAAGGTCGAAAGTCTGCTCCTGAAGGATATTAGCGACGGCACAAAAATTTAAAAAACAAATAGAGGAATGAAGGCAAAAAGATACAATCCCTGCAGACTGTTATTCAATCAGATCGGTCATAATCATTTTAATAATCTTTATAAGTGACTTCCTTTTTTGCATGAATGTATTAGAATAAGGCATTTGGATTGGATTGGATTGGATTGGTAATATGTATTTTAAGTTGATAAACTCTTCAAGAGTAGTGAGTGAATGATACACAAAAAGTGGAATATAACGAATGACATTAGGATGGAAAGATATGGACAAGTAAAAAATGAACTCATATTTCTGTCAGTTATAAACGGTAGAAAAGGGATGGCGAAGCCCTCTGAATTATTTTAGAATTTGTCACGGTTTTCACAAGGAAATTGGGAAAAGTCTGAAAAAGAGTAGGGAAAATGGGAAGCCTCTTTTCGAGGTCTTTGAATGTCCTTGAAATTTTGAGCTGTAAGTCTGGAAAAGTCAGGAAAAATCCTCACTTGAAGACTTCTTCATATGATATGACTTTACACAAGCAAGCAAGGTTTTTTTCTTTTAAAGAAATGTGGGATGAAGTTAAAGGCATAAATCGAAATGTGGTGAAAAGATATAGCTAGAGCATGTCATGTTTGAGGTGGATGGGAGGGGAGGGGAGGGGGGGCTCATGGCTCTTTGACCTCCCCCCTCACCAAATATTAACAAAAGGGGTTAGCAAACATGTACCTTTGAGGTTTGCTATAGGTAGCCAAGTATAAGGCCATCATTAGTGTGCAGGCTTCATAGTAAAGCGTAAGATATGTTTTGATCGTGAAAAAGTCTGGAGCCTCATTTGCATAGAAGTGTGGCAACCATGATATGTACATCAACAAAGAAAGGCCTGAAAAATCTCAATGGAGTCTGCCTGTTTTTGTAATACCAAAATTTCTTGTAGGGGAGGGGCATCTGTGACTTAACACCTTAGCACCCAGTCCAAAACAGGTGGTTGCCAGCCTATCTTTGTTTTGGATGGTGTTTCATCCCCCCTCCCCCCAACTAAAATTGTCCATTGTGTACCTAGTTTTAAAGTAAACTGTCTTTGTAGATCATTTATAGTGCTAAAAAAATTTCAGAAATGAAGGCCTAGTCCTCCCCCCCCCCCCCCCCCTATAATTTCTTGCTGATAATTAGGAACTTAAGCCCAGAGTTGTGTACTTAGATAAGGGTATGGCTTCGCCCTCTAAACACATGCCATGAAAGTTATGTGAGTCTGCAGAAGATGTTAATGTTAAGGATTTTCTTGATGGTTCAAGAGCTAATAATACAAAATACAACATGTCTGTGCTTTTTGTATTTGCATGTCTCAGCATGAAATCACAATGCACTGCTTAAGTGGACTATAAAATATCGTCCTGTTTTTTTTAGTGGTTTTTTTTCTTCAATTTTGTTAAAATTTATATGCGTTCTACTTCTATTAACTCTTCAACATATATAACCATTGCCAAATTAATGTCTTGCCGAGTAGTTTAAAATAAACAAAGCTGAATCTTTATTACCATGGTTACCTCATGCTATGTAAAGTATTGATTGCCAAAAGGATTTCCTGCAAATATTTTTTGTGGTGATTTTTCTTATTATTTGTCTCATCGATCTGCAAAAGACAAAGAAAAGCAAGAAAAGATTGCAAATATGTGAAAGGATTTCTTTATCAAGAATGCAAAGATAGCCTATAGAGCTAAGAAATGTGTCTTTAACATATTTTATTCAAGAAATGTTGTTATTAAATTTGCTGATGAGTCAATTTATTTTCCCCCTCTTTCTGCAACGTATTTGATGAAGGTGCGAAACCAGTTTAGTTGTTTCTATGGCAACATGACCCAAATATTAGAACATCACAGTAATGAAATGAAAAGATCAGTAAAGAAGCAAAAGCTAGCATCTATTTTGGTTAATGTTTGTTCCAAGATCACAGTACATAACAAAACTGGTAAAATCTTGTTAAAGCTAAAAAGTGTGTCCGTCCACTAAATTTGTTCGGAGGAATTTTAATTAGTTTTTTTTTCTCTCCAGAAACTGTAATGTGTCAGAGCTAGCTGAATATGGATGAACTATGATCATCAAACTCATTTATTTACATTGCACACGTAAGAAATAAAGATTGCACACCCAGCGAAACTAAATTCAAGGTTTTGTAGGAAACCAAACAGAAGATGTCATATCCTTAACAATTTGGGTTTTTGTTTCAACATTAGGACTGTAATTTATTCTAACCTATCTTGACCTTGAAGACATCTTGTTAGTGTCTGGTAACGGTATCAAAAAACGCTTTGGCTGGGTATCAAAATGCTCTGGCCCGGAATCATTCTCATCTACATTGACATGCTTATGATCAATGTTAACATTACTGAGCTTTTTATCCCTCAAAAATGAATTTGCATAAATTTCTGTAAGAATTTTGTCAGTAATAAATTCTCCCAGTTGTGTTCTTATGAGTTGGTCATGTAGATAATATTTTTTTTCAAGTTTTGATAGTTTCTGACAGTCTGGATCACAAGACTGAATTATTGACAAGACTGAATTATTGACAAGACTGAACTATTGACTAAATTGAATTGGTCCATTTCTTGTTTTATTTTCAGTATCGCATGTGAAGCAGGTGAATCGCCGGAAGAGAAAGGAGGCAGCGCCGTCATTGTTGTTGCTGAACAAGATGTAGAATCAGGGGATGAACAACGAGATGAGCTTTTAAACAGCTTTAATTACAAGGTTTGTGTATTGGTCTGTGTATTGTGTTGTGTATGGTGTGTATCCGGTATTGTGTATTGGTGTATTGGTGTATTGTGTATTGGTCTGTGTATTGGTCTGTATTGTGTTGTGTATAGTATGTATTGGTGTATTGTGTATTGGTCTGTGTATTGTGTATGGTGTGTATTGGTCTGTGTATTGTGTTGTGTATGGTGTGTATTGTGTGTATCGTGTATTGGTGTATTGTGTATTGGTTTGTGTATTTTATCAAGTCACTTGCAAAAGATGGTTTGTATCAATTGATGTCGTTTTGGACATGACATGAAAATTTCCACTGAAGTCCTAGCCGGTTTATGGCAACTGACAACTTCATTTCAGTTAAAGGATAAATTCCATTAGCATTTGAAGTTATCCCATTCATGATAAGGACATAACCAATAGCATCATTCCAGTTGATATCATTCAGTTAAGCAGGTTTGTGTTTGATATAACCATGATCACACACACTGTTTGATGGTCTCATTGAGATGTATTAGTGTCATTCTGAAGTTGATCATACCTATTACCTGCGAATAAAAAATACCGACAAATGGAATGAAATTTTATCTCAATTTTTTGCAGGATCCAACAACTTCAAACTTTGAGCCCAAAAAAGGTCCATTTTCTGGTGGTACAACGGTAAAGATCACAGGCAAGAAGCTTGATGTAGGAACTGAAGTGGAGGTCAACATGGGAAGAGTACCATGTAAATTTTTGTGAGTCTGAACTATGCCACAATTAATTAAAGTAGGGTATGACAAATGCCACAAATGCAATTAGAGAGTACCGTTCACACAGTTTAAAGTTGAAGGTTTACAGTCTTGTTCAAGGCTAAGGCCCTCTCAAACACCACTTTACATTAACTTAACCCTGGTCATCGGTACCTTGTCACACCCACATACCAAAGTGTGTACAATTCAAGCAATCTCTCCTGGGGCACTACAGTGCACGACATTTACGTGTCCCCTGGGGGACTTCCCATAGGGTGCAGCCACAAACCGGCGCACACAACCATATTTACAAGTTACCTCCCAAGTCCCCATTTATACACCTGGGTTAAGAGAGGCAATGGAGATAAAGTGCCTTGCCCAAGGACACAACTCAATGATCTGGCTCGAACCTGCAATCCTTAGATCACAAGTTCACTGCCATAACCACTTGACCACAATGCCCCCTCCAACTACAGTTCAGACTGGTGGAGGAGGAGTACTGCTGAAGTCCTCATGTGTACCTATGGAGTATTGAATACAGCATCATACTCAAACTCTCATCTCATTTAAACAGAGGGCCGCTTGTACTGCTCAATCTCATTTCATGTTACCATGAGAGACAACTTTCAAATAGCAGATAGACATTTTGTCATTTTTTCTAAAATCACCATTTCTCTCTTTGTGTCATCAGGAATAGGACAGCCGACTACATCTATTGTGAAACCGAAGATGCCAAACAAGAGGAGGGGGATGCTGACGCCCTGGAACAAGGCGTGACTGTTACCTTCGAAGGGAGTACAAATAAAACAGTACCGGGAAAATTTTCCTTTGAATCTGACCCAGAAGTAACAGGGATTGAACCACGGAAGGCCATCAGAGCGTGAGTTATTTTGTTTGTCTCCTCCTAGTTTGCTTGAAAATCAGTCTTACGTTATATTAGATTTCAATGTATTGTCCATGAAATGTTAGGCCGAACAATTCAAAGCTCCACAGCCCCTTTGTTAATGCTTCAAAAACAGTACCATTTTGCAGTAAGAGGCTACAATGTACAAACACAAAACAGGCAGTTGTCCAGATTGGGCCCCCCCCCCCCCAATGGTTAGTAAGACTCATTTTATGTTTAAGTGGACAGTTTCATTGCTATATTGGTTCAGTTAATTATAAGGGTAGGGTGATTTAATGCCTTGGCAGGAGTCTTCAAACTTGACTCTAAACGCAGAGATGGGATTACATTAGAGTGTTCAGTGTCCCTAAATTGTGGTCAGACCATATTTCTTGCAAGGCTAAACTGGGATGTTCGCAAAAAGGCCTTACCATTAAGAGCCATTCCTTGTAGCTTTGCTGCCTTTTCTAAAGCATTCTGTCAGAGTTAGTTGGATGCTGAGTGGGCTGCAGTATCGCTGCAGCCCAGCTGAACACAGAGTGATTTGGTTTTGTGCTCAGTGTTTCACGTGGTAGGTACTCTTAGTCTTATAAGGATAATCTGTACTGTGTGAAATTGATTCAGAATTTTTGCAAATCACATCATCCACATGGATCATGCCCGGCATCATACTAAATTAACTCCAGCCATCATAAGCTCTTGTTTCATTCTCTCTAGGGGTGGAATTCAACTCACAGTGACTGGAGAGAGGTTTGACCTCATTCAAAGTCCAAGGATCATCGCCAAACGGGATGAAGATATTATATCCGAAATGGTGAGTACATGCCCTTCTAGAGTAGACTGTAACTCATCCCAAGTCGATAGGAAGAGTTCTTGACCGTTTCTGGAGCGGCTATTTTATACAAATTAATGTGCAAAATATTATATCACTTTCTGTGTTTTCCACTTTTGAGCAATATTTCTCTCATTATGTATGACCGATAAATGTTTCTCCTACATCGACTCTAGTTATGCTCCCCCAATGCAAGTGATCCTGCCAAGAAGATGACCTGTCCATCACCGACTATACCGAAAGAAGGTTCTCGTGAACGTCGCCAGGCCGAAGGGGACATCTTGAAGGACGTCGTGATCGGCTTCAAACTGGACGGCGTGACCTCGCAGGAAAACTGGACGAGAGATAATGAATTGGTGTTTGAATTCTTCCCAGATCCCAACTATGAACCTTTCAAAGGCGGTGAATTAAAGTTTAAACACGGGACGGACACTCAACTTGAAATTTTGGTGTGTAATTTTTCCTTTTTTTGTTCACTTTAATGGTTTTGATCCCCCTTTTTTGTTGGTCTAGCGAGGCAAATGGGGTAAGAGAGGAGGTGTTGTGTTGGGATTATTCTGGCTGTCACTCTATTGCATTCATATATTCAAGAGTTAAAATGGCTTTTGGTGAATACCGTAATTAGGGTATACCATATATTTTTCTTAAGAAATTGAAACTCCCGCCCTTTGTTCCTTTTCTCAATATTTACTCTATTCATGGTTTTATGGTCAAATTTAGTCACCAATCCTTCTCTCCATGAGGAACATGTCCTCGGTCTGTTTTCATTTTAGTTTGCCGTTTCCTGGTAGGACCGTAACCTCAGATGGCTCTCATTTATTTATATAAAAATATATATATATATAAATAGAAAATCACAATTTTGTCAGAGTGAAGTAAGTGGCTGTGACTAGTAGGCTAGTGATGAGGACTGTACACAAATCTGGCAACCCATCAATAATTGATTAAAATACCTCACTTTTTGAATATTGTTTTTATGGTTTCATCAGGGGTCAAATATCGACACGGCGACCAACTTGGAAGATATTCAGGTGTTCGTAGGACCGAAAGAGTGCGTGATACAGGTCTTTGCAGAGAGAGTTATTCACTGTACTCCTCCTGAAAACCAACCTGCTGCAGAATTCTACAACGGGAGCAAGACGGACAAAGGCTTGCCCTATGTTACTGTAAGTGTTTGGTTCTGTTTTGGTGATTGGTGGGGATATTACTGAATATTATACTATGGCAACTTATCTGTCAGTCTGTTTGTGTGTTTTGATGTAGTTATGTCTGTCAGAGTGGGAGAAATGATATCTGTGATGCTACTGTGTCGTTCATGGTCTATTCTTTGCAATGCTTCTAGTGTTGTTAGTGGTTATAATAAGATGAATGAGTTCTAACCAGATAAGAGGGCACAAAAATACTAAGAAAGCATCGCCATGGTTTCAGGGAGTGCCTCAGAAAGGGAAATCCTTGGAAGTTGCCAAGTGAAAGTTGAAATAACGGCATCGATGAAGGTATTTTACCAAATTTTAGCGGCCATGCAGATGATCTCGACTTCCTTCCGTAAGGTCCAGCACAGCTCAATTTTTAATGTTTGAAGATTGGTTTCATGAGCTGGGTTCCATCTAGTTATGCTGCGTCCAACTAGAGCACTGGTCGGCAAAGACCAGCCTGCTGGCGAGGTTATCAAACTGTGCACAACCTTATAATGTTTGAGCAATTATTTTATCCAACCATGAATCAACTAATACTTTATGAATTCACTGAGAGACAGAATGGAACTGACCATGTAGAACTTTCTGATCTTTGTAAGTTCCGGTATCAAGAAATATTTTGGTCTTTTTTTTGGGGGGGTAAAATTTATGAGAGTTTTACTACATCTGTAAGCGTTGCGGTCCCGAAGATTACCTTCAAAATTTCACCGCTTCTCCCTCAGATCAACTTCTTGCCCACCCGTGACGAAGGGTAACATTTGAATTTTCTTGCATCTTTCCTTACAGGTCAAGCACGGCACCATTTTGGTCTTTGACATCGGTTACGTGAGGTACGTGACAGATCCGGCCCTGTACATCATCATCGGTATCTGTGCGCTTCTCATCCTCATCGTCTGCATCGCCCTCATCATCATCTATTGTCTCAGGAAGAGCAAAAACAAAGAGGTGGAACGACTCATAATGGAACTGACCAACGTACGGACCAACATCAGTGAAGAACTTAGGGAATGTGAGTGTCCCAATTAATTTACTGTTATTTACTGTTTTTTATTCTTTTTTTCATACGTTAAGGCGATACCTTTTGAAATCTTTCATACGTACTGACAATTTGAGTTTTCATTTTGAACTGATATTTTGAAAGTCGTCGTTAAGTGTCCTTGATCGAAATTCCTGCTTAGTTTAAGGTTTAAGGTAAAACACTGGTTTCTTATGCAACTTGAAGCTCTTGTTCAAAATGATACAAATTCTTCAAACCAGGAGAGCATTTTATGAGACTAAAACATCTTTATTATGCAAGGATAAATTGCAAACTGAAGATGGCAATTACAGATCAAGTTTCATGTAGTGATGTAACTGAAATAACTTAATTAGACGAACAAAATACACTCCTTGATAACTCCGAACAGAATAAATCAGCGGTTATTAAATATTACCCCGTCAAATTTTGTTAACCTCAAATTCTTTTAAAGTTATTTCTCACCAATGGGAGCTGCAGGGACCATCATATATTATAAGTCTTCTTCTTTCAAACCTCTGGAATACTCTTTTAAAGCTTTCTTTCATATAAAAATGATAATACTAATTGCAAATTTATATAGCGCCAATATCCAGAGGAAAACCAATGCTCAGTGGCGCTAGTGCTCAGGGAAGGCAGTCAAAA
>JAAAKB020023881.1:0-14721 GCA_010014835.2 Apostichopus leukothele
ATATATATATATATATATATATATATATATATATCTAGGTGCCTTAAGAGTAGTTAACCACTTAACTATTTACAGATTCAAGAAGCCTTTATCAACATGTAATGTATCTTCAGTCCAATACACAAACAACTATAGGAACATATCAGTTGGTTTCATTACTCATGAGGCTAAGTTTAATTAAATCCAAGTATATGCGTAGGAGTGTATGTGTTTTGATATGTTCTAGTTTTATGATAAGCTATCTCTCAGATAGTCTCACAAACAAACATTTCAAGGGCTTTCAATACGTGTAATCTAATCAAACTGGCAAGCAACCAAACCACAGGTTCTCATCAATGATTCTCAAACCACTGCATAACACCTAACTATAATAAACAACCGTATCCCACAGAATGGATCTGGTCTCTGTAGTTTACTGTATTAGTTTGGGCATCTGTGTGGATGTGAATTTATTTTCTTCTGTTTTTTATTCTATCAGATCCTCCAGGACTCACGTTCATGTAGAAACAGTAAAAGGGAATTTTGCTCCAAAAAATCTACAGCAAAATCACAGTGGAGTAAAAAAGTAAGACAATCCTTAATATATACTAAGTGTATACTTACATGATATAAGATATAACAGAGAAGATGCATTATAACGTTAACATTTGACATATAACATAATAGCTTGACCCTAAAGGCTTAAAACTCTGAGACAATGATCAGACCCAATAAAAGTAGTCTTCCCACTTACCAATTTCCAGAGAGTTGCTGGAAGTTGAGTAGCTTGGAATGTGTATTCTTCTGGGTTTATTTGAAGGGAATGATATGGAGCCACAATCAGAATCTCTTCCTTGTGGCAAGCTGTTGTAAGAGTCTCTTTTGACAAAGTCCCCTGAGGAGTCACTTTGGTGGGAAGGTCTCCTGGGATCAGGCAGAGATGAGATGGAGTTCATCTTACCTTGTCTACTGCCTCTGGATGGTGAATAAGGCATGGTGTTATAGCCACTGTGGGTATTCATCGACCTACTTGACACCAAGAAAGAGGGGATGTGATGCTTGTCACGCACAAAATGAGTCGGCACAGGGGCAGACGGGGGTCCGTTTGGAGAGAAGAGATTAACATAATCTGTTGAAACCGGATTTGAATTGCTTGGAAAATGTAACGAAGTAGGCCGATAGTAAGACCCTGGAGAACCATATGAAAGTTGTACAGAGCGCCTGTCCCGATGGCTTGTCTTCTTTGGCAAAGTTTTCGCAAATTGGTAATTTGGGTCAATGGGTGAGGGCATTGAAATTGGTCTTTTCGGTGACGTCGGTGAATTTACAGGCGAACCTGGGCCCCTCCACTTCCTTGTCGGAACCACTTTACTCGACGTGGCAATGGCAGCCCCATTGTTACCATGGTGATAAACTGCATTCTGGTTTGACCAGCCATTGTTAGGTCCATTTCTAACAGCAGTGACAGGAGTTACCTTTGTTTGTGTTGAAAGCATCCCACCGCTGGAATGCTGTGAGGAGGTGGAACGCCTTGATTCCGAATGAATAGAAGATCCCGATGATGAGTGGTGATGCTTAGAAGGGGCATGATACGAAGACTTTCTACTGGGAGGGGTCGGAGGAACCACGACCTCCTGACGAGGGTCCATGTAGAGTCTCGGATTCATGACGTGAATGTGTGTATCTCTATTCTTCTTAACTTTTGGAGAAGTCAGCATATCTGGCGGTCCTCTCGATTTTGGCCAAGTAGAATTATAATCGATTTTCTCCAGACTGTCTTTCTTTGAACTTTTCCGTTTGGACGTTTTCGAGTAGTCGGGCGAGAATCCCGAGAAGCTAAAATCCCTCCTATGATGCCATTTAGCGTCATGACTGGTCGATGACGATGACGACTCTTGTAAATCTCGTGCATGTTTCAGCTGGTTGGCTCTCTTCGCTCTCTCATTTATTGACTCATCCACTGACAACTGGTTCTTTTTATGAGATGAAATACCGCCGAAGGACTTCTCTTGAACGTTTGAAAATTTATCTCCGTTTCCCGAATCGGACATGGAACTGAATTCGTTTCTCTCGTCCCAAGAGGGGTGATCATCTACCGGCCCCTTTTGACTTCCATACTGTTGACTCATCTTGATTTCTTCCCAATCTCCTGCTTTTAAAGTTCCTTGCGTCGCGTTGCTCTCCCGGCTGTCTTCCCTGCTGTGGACACTACGGAAGCTGGCCTCCCTGGATACCTTGTGTATCTTCTCAGGAATGGATTCAGTCTGCACACTCATCTCCTTTTGGATGGTGTTCTCTTCACGGCTGCTGATGTCGCTCTGTTCTCCTGCGGACACAAGGGCAGACAAGCTGGACTGGTATGAAGACTCATCTTGACTGCGGAAAGACTCGACTGTAGGGCTCGCACTGGAGGGAATGGTCGACGTGGACGCTACAGACAAACGCATGACTGTAACACTGACTGGATTCTGGCAGGCTTCTAGCAAAGATTCAACCTCATGGACAGGTTTGTTCTCCATTGGTGTATTATTCACCTAAGACAGATAACAGGAGATCATGTTTAATGGAGAACACAATTACCATATATACTACTAGCCAATGTATAGTGTAACCAGAAAAGCAAGAATGATTGTTGGTTTTGATGATGTACAATCATATGAAACCTTTAGGAATCTGATAACCAACCGGTTTCCTTTTTTGATATCATCTTTGCAAGGTTTCCACATATTGCTTTCTTTATGCCTGAGATGAAAGGACCATTGAATTCCATGTTTTGAGCTTTTAAAAAAGTTACTTTTACCATCCACCATGGCTCATGGTTCACACACTAACAACCATTCCATGTTGTCTGTGTGTAATGGATAACCCACCTTGAGATACTGTTGTTTGCTCTTAAAACTTGGTCATCTTAAAAATTATGAAAGGTTGTCAGCAACTTATGCCATTCCTTTGGTAGAGGGACATTTTTGAAGATTTGGGGCTTACAGTGCCAAGCCTTAGCCTCATTTCCCACTTTCACATTGCTCCAAATGAGATCAAATTGTCTAATAACCAGCAAGGTAGAAATTCCGACCATCTCTTATTGAAGGGCAATGGAAATATCATACACTGTGACAACAACCTTGACCTTATGCAGCAAGAAATAAAAAACACTTCCAACAATTGTGACTGACAGAGCCATCATTCTTTAAACTCTAAAAGAGCAATATTTTCATACACTGTGATAACCCTTGACCTTCTCAGGTCTGTTAAATAGATGGTGCAATGGCTGCTTGAGAGAAATTGCCATGTACTACAACCAATGTCATGTTTTTCCTGTAACATACACAAGATGACCTCTACCCTATTGAATGTGAACAAGAGAGGTGCAGGTTTGAATCATTCTTCATTTTGGTTGCTAATAACTTCATATGACCTTTGACTTCCTATTCCTGCAGTTTCAATTACACCAATAGCAAAAGATGATTGGAAACCAACTTTGGATCAAATTAGATTGAAGCTGATCAAAATAGATCCAGTTGATCAATTTTTCACATTAATACAAACACACACAAGCCATCATGATTGCACAGGCTACGTTTTGCAAAGGAGCTAGAAAATAGTATGGGTTTGCAATTTTCATTTGCGATTACTTTCTTGAGACAAGCCACACCATTTGGTCAAAGTTCTTATCACTTACATTTTTACTTTGCTGATGAGTCACCACCAATGTGTGTTAACCAAGTAGTTTGTTGTATTTCATAACTTGACTCAACTAGAAAAGAAACAAGTTGCTCCAGATGATGACACATTCATGTAACAATGTTAGCCACGTTGTACCAGTCCAAGCGTGTTTGATAGTTAAGGGGAAGTTGCATGGTGAACATAGCTCACAAAGGTGAAAGACAAAAGTAAACCAGATAATCACCATTACTATCCTATCTCCAGGAACAATTCCAAGCTCACGTAAAGACTGACTGCCAGATGAGAGCCTGCTGACAAAGACTCCATTTTCCAAAACCAAAGGGTTTCCTCTGGAAATGTCTAGAGTGAGAGGTACCAGCTTGCAGGCATGGGCACGTCTCCGTTTCACCACCTGTTCAGTGAAGTAAGAGTCACTCATGTGTTATTTCTATGTAAACCTCATGTTATGGCAATGGAGCTGTGCACAGACTGAATGTAAACATTTAGAAAGTTACTGTGACATTGATGATACAAGATAAACAAGAGGGCAATCCATGAAGTTGCATATCTCATCTCCTCCATAACCAAAGTAATTGATCTCAATTTACCTTTGTCCTCGACCTTATACACCAAAATCTGCATTATTTTAAAACTAACTCATCAGTCTCTACATATCTTGTGGGGTAATGCCTTTTTCCAAGATGGGATGATGATTTTCAGCAAAATTACTTACAAACCACTCTCACCACAAAATAAAAGAAACAGAAAGGAAACAAACTTTTAATGGTCAATATTAAAACATAAGCAATTTCTTTTAGCATAAGTTTCAAGATAAGTTTACATTAAAAGAGGGTGTTAAAAGACTATTCTCACCAAGTGCAAGACCCCATGAATACTAGTGAAGGCTTGTAGAACACCTTGTCTGTTTGCACTGCTCAGATCAATATCATTCACTCGAAACAGACAGTCATTGACTCTGAAACAGAAAAAGAAAATCACAGAGTATTTGATGACTTTTTCTTCACGGAAAACCTTACAAAACTGTCACATTTCCAAAACAGTGACTGCTTCCTGTGCGGGACACATGATATAAATGGTATCAGTGACACTAATGGAGTAAAGATCATAGTATGCAATTAAAAAACATTTCTGCAAACTAAATGATCTTTCCTTGTGTGAAAAGTCACATATTTAGCATCAAATAATGTGTTCCCTTCCCCCCTCCCCACCCCACATTCTCCCGCCTATTGGATCACCCACTTGACCATGAACCATGAATGAGGCCATCCTGAAACAGGTGTGTGTCCAAATTGATATATACTCTGCTATATATATACTGCTTATCATCGCTTCTACAAAGCAGTACACCTCTCCTTCAACGTTTATCATCACTACTAGAAAGCAGTACACCTCTCCTTCAACATTTATCATCGCTACTAGAAAGCAGTACACCTCTCCTTCAATGTTTATCATCACTACTAGAAAGCAGTACACCTCTCCTTCAACGTTTATCATCCTTACTAGAAAACAGTACACCTCTCCTTCAACGTTTATCATCGCTACTAGAAAGCAGTGCACCTCTACTTCAATGTTTATCATCGCTACTAGAAAGCAGTGCACCTCTCCTTCAACATTTATCATCGCTACTAGAAAGCAGTGCACCTCTACTTCAACGTTTATCATCGCTACTAGAAAGCAGTGCACCTCTCCTTCAACGTTTATCATCGCTACTAGAAAGCAGTACACCTCTACTTCAACGTTTATCATCGCTACTAGAAAGCAGTACACCTCTACTTCAATGTTTATCATCGCTACTAGAAAGCAGTGCACCTCTTCTGATACAACTCTATCTTGTGTCCATTAATACACCGTTATGATAGAATCACCTCCATGCTCATTTATATGTTATGGCTATTTCTAAATGCTAAATTTGAAAATCTTGGTTAGAAAATCAAAACTTATTGTTTCTGCTTTGTGATCCCTTAAAAGTGAGAGCATTTGAATGACCTATATGTGGGCAAAGTAGTCCTACCTTAATTTACCATAAGCTGAACTGCCTTTGTCTACTTTTGTTACATAAATAGAACAATCTTCTGGAAAGAACGTCTGATCTGGACACTCTGCTATATCGAATCCGATGATGCCAACGTTTTCCTGTAAGTAAATATTTAAGTAAGTATTTAGTAAATATTATTTATATATTTTTATAATGCTGATCTGGTAAGGTAATTTATGGGAGTTTACCTGACCAAGGGACTGATTTGTACACAAGTAACATAAGATGGTTGCTATATCTACCAGGTAATGAATGAATCATTATCATCTTCAGTCAACCATTCTTACAAGATACAACAGAAGAAAAGTATATAAAATCTTATATAGCGCACTACGCGCAATGCATCTTTGCGCTTTACAAACAATCTAGAATATACAATGACATAAAACAGTAAATACATAAAACAGTAAATACCGGGGGAAAAAGAACTACAAGATACAACATACACATTAAATTGTCATACATTTAAGTGAAAGATATTAACCATTCCAAATACATAGTTATAACTGTTCCATTAGTTACATTCCATTATGTACAGGTTTCAACTACTGACTGTCAGTTACAGTGGCTAGTCAAACATACATAGCTTGACTGAATACACACTCGGACATCAATATTACCCATGTATTCACAAACACACACACATACATCAGGAATCATTACATTTCAAAGATGATTGCATGTAAGGGTACAAATTATTCTCAATAGTGGCATGTATTACTTACATTAACTAGCTGAGAAGAATCCAATTCTAAGTTTTCCGTCTCCCATTCCAGAGAATCAGCACCGATTGCCGAATCTCTGCTGTGTTGAGCAATCAGTTGGCGCATCCTGGCTTCTCTTTCTGATTGGGTCTGCATTTTATCCCTGTATCAAAATAACCAGACAACCAAAACATTTAGTGGTTCCGATGCCTAGTCGTATTCATAGCGTGGTAAGCTATACATCTAAGTCTATTTAGTGACATAGTATAACAAGCTATTTCTAGCCACTTTCAATGTAGCCATCATAAATGTTAAGAGATAGGCTTCTATCATTTCATAAACTTGCACTTATTACCTAATAACATCTTCATACCTAATATGAAGCATATTAGACATACTGTTCCAAACTTATTGGAATTGCAAGCTTTTAACATTTAGCCCTGTCTGCTCATTAATATGCATAATACAAGCACCAATAGCAATTATTATTTTATATAGCATTTTTGAGATACCGTGTTTACAAGCTAAGGCGTCACACACACATACGCCAACTTGATTGCACAGGTTCCGTTGGATGCCAAAGCATCGGAACCAAAAAGAAATAAAAATTGTCATCAGTGCTCTACCGAATAAAGAAATAGTATTAATTAATCAGATAGTAGGATTGCATTCAAGGATCTACTTGAGTCAACAAATTGCAATATCTATAAGTAAGATAATGTCTGTAAGTGCACCAAAACAATCTCGAGGAAGTCTTATATTCACTGCTTAAAAAAATTGCTACTTCACATTTAACCAGAGCAAATGTATACATGTATGTATTTTAGATCCTCCTGCAAGCAGGAACTCGCGAAGAAGCCATTATTGGCTAATCAAAGCCGCAAGCTGACCGAAGTCAGTCTCAGACCGAAGTCAGACTGAAGTCAGATTCATAGTTAACGTCCATGATCATGAATTGTCAATTGTCAACAACTCTGTAACTGGACGACATATACATTAATCTTGGAGTGACTCGAACTTACCTTATCTCTTGCAAATCCCTGAGGGATTTGTTCCTCTGGTTCTCCATGTCATCCACCTTTCTCAGCGATTCTGCTAGTTTATTAACAGTCAGGTCACGTTCCTTACGCATCTGGTCGCTAAGGGTTCGGATACTCTCCCTCTCCTGAACTACTTTATCACGTTCTTTAAAGGCCCAATCTCTCATCTGCTTGGCTTTCTTAGTCTCCTGCAAAAGAGGGAACCAAACAGGTCAAGGATGAATGACAGTAACCACTCTCAGAGATATATGGCAAACAAAATATTATCCTGTTCTTAGTATTTCCTGCTATGGAAATTACTAGCTACTCATGATGAACAACAAACATTACTACAAAAAATAAAACAGAAAAGAAATCCACCATGGACATCCGGTTTTTAGCTCTAAGCTTTTCCTATGCATATTATTTGCTAGACATGAAAGTTAATACATTGTAATTATGTTGACCATAATACCAATCATGCCACAAGGAAGGGGTTTCACATTTTTGGAGTTAGGGCTACACTGAACAATTTGTGTCTCTGGTACTCTAAGCATCCTTAAAATACTTTCTGTGTATTCATATTAATCTTAAATTACAGGGCAATGACATAAGCAAATGTGTTCTTAAAACCCAATACTTCACTAAAAGACAGACCATTACCAAACACAATTGGTTCCTGGGTGTATTTACAGGGACAGATCAACATTACAAAACAGGACCCAGAATTACAAAATCAGCCATACATGAGAATGATAATTACCTCAGAAGCTTCTTGAATGTTAGAATGAGAAGGAAGGGCAATGACCAGAGGGGCTGGGGGCCGGGCGCAAAGTGTTAAAAGGTTACCAGGACATCCTAGACACGGTAGAACATGGTGCTAAGTTGTGAGGAGACAGGTAAGCGGATAGCGAAGTAAATCCCACAATTACAAAATTAGAATGAAAATTACCTCAGAAGCTTCTTTTAGCTGTCTTTGCAGACTGTCTAGCTGCCGTCGCATTTGTTCCACATCCCTGTTAGCCATGTTTCTCTCATTACTCATTGTCTTTTGCTGTTGTTCAGCATCATAAAACTTAAGGAGAAGGTGGTCTCTCTGAGCAAGGGCTTCCATCCTCTCCTTCCGAGCAACATCCCTCTGTTCCTTAAATTTCTCAAAGTCTTTTAAAGCAATGTCCCTTTCTTTCTCAGCCATCATGGTGTTATTTAACATGTCTCTGTAACGTTCACTGAGATGGTCCACGTCCCTCAGGGCAATATCCCGCTCTTGCTGAGAGTCCTGCCATCTCCGTTTGTGAACATCCAACTCTTGCTCACACATGTAAATCCTATGGTCTGCCTCTTTCCTCTTCTCTGCCTCCATCTGGGCATCATTCTGCAGTTTATCCATCTCTTTATGGACTCCATCCCTCTCTCCCATCACCATGGTATATTCATCTACAGCTGCTCGGCGCTGATCTTCTGTCCATCTTAGTTTTATTTCCAGCTCGTTTTTTCGGGTTCTTATTTGGTTATATTCCGTTACAATTTCAGTATGCTTCTGCTTCAGGATCTGCTCCTTCTTCAGAGCCTCGTCCCGCTCCTTATGAGCGAGTTTCACATCTCGCATCACCTTCATGTACTGTTGCTGGTAGTTGCTCAGCTGTCCTTTTATGCTGTTCTTTTCTGTTCTCATGGACTCAATCTGTAACTGTAGAGCAGAGATTTCATCTTCATAACTCTCTATTTTACCGACCAGTTCATTTCTGTCGGATGCCAGCTGCTCGTTTCTCCTTCCGAGTGTCTGCAGATTCGTGGTCAAGTCATCCATCTTTTCCAGCGCTGCATCATGTATTTTTTCAAACATATCTGGTGCGTTCGGTTGTCTCATGAATTCTTCGTTCTTGCGCCAGAGTTTGTCCAACTCTTCTGTGTCTTTCTTGTGAATGTGTCGAAGTTCCTCCACCTCTGCTTGCAAGCAATCTCGTTCTCTGATGACCTGATGGAGTTCCGTCTTCACTTCCTCTAGATCTCCACGGAGTTGGTGCTCGCTCATGTTTGCCGTATGTAGCTCATTCCTGAAGCATTCGGCATCTTTCACGGCCTGTTCTGTCCGTTTGACTGCTTCTGTATACTCCTTGTTCAGTGCTTGTACTTTTTGCATGGTGCAATGCTGCTCCTCGAGTTCATCGTAGTTCCTGTCATGGTGATGTACTACTTCAGCATCCAAGCTAGCCAGGTCTGAACTTCCATCCCCTTCTTCCAGTCCAGTTTCCCCGTGATTCATCAAAGGAACTGGAAAATATAACAAACAATGTTGCAGTCAACAATCAACGTTAAACTTACACACAAAGGAAACAGAATGAAATTGTTTTATTGGCCAATTTCCACAAATTTGCTGTGTCACTTCCTGTGATGCAAATTTCATATACGGTTGAAAATAATTGGTGGCAACATACAATGTATGAAATGATTTGATTTAAAAATATTATCACGATCCAGTTATATATAAAAACCGCACAAGAAGCTTCGACCTGTTTGTCATTAGCTATGTCTCAAAGGTCAAACAGTCAAAATGAACTCGTGAAGCTGTACTAGTTAGCTGTATAGATCTTGGATATATGAAGATCCTATAATGACTTGTAATTAATAATTAATTCCATGTGGCAGGGAATTACTAGGAATGATTAATTATTCTGGTCTCCTGAGTATATCATGGTCGTTAAGATCTACAGCTGATGTTGCTAAGGAATCTTAGTTACTATATTTTGAATACTATTAGGTGTCAAATTCATTTCATTTTCTATTCTAACCTCATTAATATCCCAGTGTCTAAGTAAGTTGGTATTGAGTGAATATGTCTTGTAATCTATATCAATAATATATATTCTACACAACGCTGTTCTACTCCAGAACAAAGGAAGGTATGCATAATATGCATAGCAATGCATTATATATCATAGTATAATGCTTTATTTGATGGCTTGAATGTTGTCTAAACTTGTAAGCCAATAATTATATCATAACTGTTTGATATGTAACATATATTGTTTCTGCTTAATATCATTTGATTCCTATGTGTTATGTTTGCCATCTCAACCCTTCTCTTCTCCATCATACTAATTCTCCCAACTGCAAGAGCACCCAATTAAAAATAAGTTAGTCAGTAATGACACACGATATTACAAGATATGTGCATGATTTTATTACTTACATAGATGAGAGATTGATTTGGAAACCTGCTGCACTACCAGCTATCAGTTATAAGTACAATTAATTCTAGTATATACTTGTCCAAGTGACAATGCATTAATACAACATTATAATGTCTTGCACAAGTAAAAGAATCTACCAGCATAGTCAAAGTAAGAAAGAAAAAGGGTGGCAAAATGAAGATTTATTCGTATCAAAATGCAGCTGTTTATACAATGGCCTTGGATTGAATGCTAATGATTGGAATGTAACATTAGAATAAGTTGGTGAGAGGGTTTTTAAGGGCGTATTTCAAGTGCATTTATATGTCACAATTCCAGGATGTATCCACAGCCCTCAAGACTTTTTGTTTGTAGAAGACAAAATTACATGAAACACTGATAAACTAACAAAGTAATAGAATGTTTATTCACTGTACAGTAACTGTTTTATTATCAGAAACATATTCTCTAAACAAACCTTGTCCAATTGAAAATCTAGATGAGGAAAAAACCAGCGACACCAAAGGAAGTTATTTTATCTAGTAATAATTTTATCTAAGCATTCAAACTCTCTCATTAATCAATTCCAGGTCTGTTGAATAATCCAAACACAGTTATTTGCGAGAGACGTGTGTGTTAATTAAAATGGTCCTAAAATCAATAACTGCCAAAGTATGCTATCAATTTTCAGTGTTTAATTACAGCATTCTGCTTGCAATTCAAGATGAGTGCTCCAACCAGGAGGAACTCCAAATGTTGTGCTGATTTCAAGACTACGTTACTGTGGAATACCAAATGCTCACTGGTTAGGGTTTTTGAATTTCATTTGCCAAAATTTGTAAGATACCAAAGAACTGTGCTAAAATGTAGTCATATAACTTTGCATTTGTGGGCCCTGCTCTATTTTATAGATCACTATCTAGTTGTTATGCAGTAATGTATCTCAGTAATATGTCTAGAAGTTTTATACACTTAAGTGTGTCTCTGTATTCTCTGTATAAAATAGTACCATATCAATATACAACAAAACTGTATCTCCATTATACAGCACTGTATAGATCATTAACACAGCACTGTTTCTCCATATTATGCCATATTGTATTTGTTATCGAATCATGCATTATAATATTCTTGATGACGAAGGGTACCCAGTAACCAAGGAGACCCACCAAAAGAATTATAACCAGGTCCAAGCAATTACTTCTGGTCAGGTTAAGAAATCAATGTTTTCGAACATTCATGGATAGACCTAGTGTAAGTATTAGGTTATATGTCCTTCCATCACATTCATGTTTAAAAAAAAAAAAAAACGATTTGTGAATTATACTGCAAATACCCCCAAATTACTGGTTTGGATTTTATGGTATCACAGATCCCTGATATCCTTACTGTATACAGGGGTGTGCTTTACTTCAGTAAAGTACTTGTGCTACACCTCTATTGCTATAATTGTGTAGTAGTAACTTCGCCAGATATTATGCAATAAATGTATCTCAGTGTAATGCAGTCGTCATGTATTGCTCCATTATGCAGTACTGTACTGCATTACAAATGCACTTTACATCTCGCTCAATTTTGCCATGCAGCAAAAACAACAGTAACTTTGACATGTATACTAAATGTCAGCAGTATACAGTAGTATAGACCTGCATATTGTTATATAGAGGACAGAGGTGTTATCAAGCTGTTACAAACAGTTTGATTACACAGAATAAAACAGCTGCAACCAGTAAACATAATTTATTAAGTGACTAGTGTTGAAGTTAGTTATGTACAGTATAAACTGAGTACTGTCGTTTAAGTGGCTACCAGGATGTGCACAAACTCAGTAAACTGGATATTATAAATCTGTATTCCATAGAAGTGTATGAGAACTGAACACATATATTCTTACTGA
This sequence comes from Apostichopus leukothele, assembly GCA_010014835.2. Lineage (NCBI taxonomy): Eukaryota > Metazoa > Echinodermata > Holothuroidea > Aspidochirotida > Stichopodidae > Apostichopus > Apostichopus leukothele. The sequence continues at coordinate 12,492 of JAAAKB020023881.1, forward strand.
AAAATTAGTACTGAAAAATGTCACGTCCATGAATGTTTATAATGTCGAGATGAAGCTTGTAAACAACCAACTGCACTACACACTGTCAGTGATGTGTAAGTTAATGGTCATGCTTGTCAGTAATGGATTGAACTGACAGCAACACAGCATCATCAAACTGTTGTGCCCTTCTGAGCTCATGATGACCAGGAGGGAGAGCTGTGTTTTACCAGAATTAACTTCAACAAAACAATCTCTTTCATTATTACAAGTGTGTACCACCACCTCTCTTCAATACTAGTAGGCTACCCAAACAGTGATCCCTCTTACACTCCACCCCTCCCACACCTCTCACTGGAATTTAAATTTCAACCTGAATTAGGCCTGGAAACACAAAACAATTTGCACACATCAATATGAATCTCTCATACTACAAGGTTAGATGTTTTCTTGATTTCTTCTTATGCTTATTGATAAATTTTGCAAGTGGTAATGACTGCATTTGTAAACCCTCTCTCCAAAGCAGTTTTCACAACATAACATGAGTGTAATTATGCACTCCGAAAGACCATCATAAATATCTGACACATAATAATTCAAAGTTATGAGAATAAATCAATAAAACGATACTGGTCAATATACAACTCTCTCAAACCATTAGCTATCTTTTATATAATTATTATAAAAATATATGCAATAATACAACATCTACTCTTTAACCTACTCTTTGTTGACATAGCCTGAGTGGGATGGCCACGCTGTTCATCTGTCTCCAACATGTAAAATGGGAAGCTGTTCTTAAGACTCAGCTTCAACATGTTAACTCTCCGCTGCTGAGAGGCTGGTACTGTTAGAGCATAAGCTTCCAAGTAATCTTTTGTGTTAGTATCAGTATCTAAACTGTTCTCTTCTTGTGCCATGTTTAGTACTGTTTAACTCCACATTTCTGAAAAATGCACTTCACAAGAAAAAGGCCTCAGTTACTTGGTAAATCAGCACTGCATTGCAAAGTCTCGGTTGTTACAATCCTTACAGAGAAACATGTCCCACAAGATCAGCTTTTATCTTCTACGTATATATTCTTTCCAGAGAGCATTGATATACTCCCGAACGTAGCTGCAATTGTCCTATCAATTCACTGTAAAGAAGAAGTACTTATCATCTGACTGACAATTCACATACTGCTTATATGCAAGAAGAGCATACTGTAAGTATGCTGGAATCTTCACTTACTTGATTAATGAGCACGTAACAGTATCTGGAGTAGTAACAAAAGTGCCCATAAATAGCTATAATTTATGTCCCAATTACGCTCATAATCAAAGCCAAGCAGAGATGTTCAGCAGACCATACAGACATAGGACAACAAGAAATTACTGCTCCTTTTATAACCTTTGCAGAAACTTAAACATATTCTAGCCAATTGTACCTGGAGGTGTCTACACTATAGCTCAACAGTGGTTCAAGCTTGCCTCAAAATACATCCATAGCAAGGGATCCAGCTTGTCCCGAAGTATATATAACTAAGATTGCCTCCAAGTACACACCATAAGAGAGGACCAAGCTAGCTTCTACATACAGCATAGCTGAGAAACAAGTAGATTAAGAGACTGGCAACTATTACTAAAGAAAAAGATAACCAGGAAAATTTAATCAACAGAAAAAAACAAAGTAACGATTTTAACTGATGATTTTAATCTTGGATGTCACATCCTTTGAGTGCAAACAGTCTGTGTCTATTAAATATATATCTTCATAAAACATTATTCTACACAATAATTTGTAGTTATCTTGATTCAGAGCAAACACAACAAGAAATTCATCCTTTTCTTCTCCTTCTTTAATGATCTTCAACAACTCATGCCTAATCACATTCCCAGTTCAGACCAACAAAACAACTCAAGGTACGCACTCACCAGGCTGCATCTCAGGGAACCAAAAACTTTGCACTACATAAACATTCCAGAGTTTAATCTACAACAAGTTCTTCTGCTTCTCTTGTTAACTTCCTATCTCTTTAATTCTATTTTTAACCATCTTCAAGGATATAATGAAAATTCAACTGACTGATATTGACCAAGCCAATTCACCACCAACAGATACTCAACTTCAAACCATCCCAAATCTCTGCCCCCCCCCCCACCAATCACTCTTTTTCCACTATAAAAGAAATACAATGATGCCGGTAATAGCTCCACACAAAAAGGAACAACAATACAGCGTCTCCCGGGGCTGAACACAAGTCAGACGC